>JABWIB010007210.1:5694-19736 GCA_016617825.1 Platyplectrum ornatum
CATGTTTAAAGGAGGGGAGGGGGAGAGATGGAGGTGAGGTGGGGGAAGAGATGGAGGTGAGGAGGTCCACCATGTTTATATGGAGGGGAGGGGGAGAGATGGAGGTGAGGTGGGGGGAAGAGATGTCCTTTTACATTATTTACCTTATATGTGGTAATAATATTAATAAAAAAAAGTTCTGAGCTACCCTCATTTTTTTCCTGAAATTTCCCTCTTAAAATGAAGATGCGTGTTATACGCCGATAAATACGGTATATAGAAAATCGGCTAAAGCAAAATAAAACAAATTCCATTTCAGTTTTATTTATACCGTGTTTCTCCGATAATAGGACCTACCCTAATAATAAGCCCTATTCTATTTTACAGTAAATTGTCTAAAATAAGTCCTCCCCTGAAATTAAGCCCTAAATCGCTGCCAATGAGGGGAACAATAAGGTGCCATAATGTCATCAGCACTTGGGGAACAATGAGGTGCCAAAAGGTCAGCACTGAGGGGAACAATGAGGTGTCCTAATGTCAGCAACACTGAGGGGGGCCACGATTGGATTAAAAGCAGGTCAATAAAATAAGCCCTACCCTGAAAATAAGCCCTATGGTGTTTTTCTTTTCTGAAAAAAAAATAAGTCTGTGTCTTATCGGGGAAACATTGTACAGTATAAACACCAATTGACCTCTACCAATTGCTGGTGTGTATACACATGTAGGAGACTGTGCTCATATACTTCGTATAATAGGAGCTGGGCTGCACACTTTCTTTTACGACCTGTACCCATTTTTCTAAGCTGAACTCGGATATGGTTAATGATTTGTAATGAATGACTCGATGATAGAAAGCTGAAGAAATCAACAGCACACAAGAAAAACAATGACTTATCTATCATGTGTAAATGAGACTATTATGTGATTTGTTGACGTCCATTTCAGAGCTATAAAACGTGTCCTACCCTTGACACCCAAACCATATATATATATATTGAAAAAACGTATTTGTTGAATCCTTATTGTTTAACCAAGTGACATATATGACATTGTTTACGCATTGTAAGTAACACTATAAATTAAGTAAACTCAGTGAAACTAGGAGCTGAGTTGATCCCATCACCACAGTGCACGAGTCTTCTTCACTCCACAGCCGGCTGTTATATAGAAGTAGACAGGAGCAGACACTACGAGATCTGACACCCATAAGGCAGCTTGACAAGTAAATTGATTGGTAGACAGTGTATATGAGAGGGAGATAAACACGGGAACAGGTTATGCAGTATATTGCCACTGAAAACTGGTAACAGCGTAGCTTTATTTCTTTCAGAAAATAAAGAAAACTGGCCGGAAACCAAACCATTATTTAATAGCTTCACCAGACCGTAAAAAGACTCCCTCCAAACAAAACCGCACTCCCCGTAGCGGTAAAAAGTCTACGCCAAGAACTCCCAGATGTCGCAGGATGGTGCAAGACGATAGCCCAAATCCTAGGGTCACCCCGAGGTCTAGAGCTCCTCTCTATACCAGGAGAACAAACTGGCAATGGAAAAGCTTCTCTAACCTGGTGGGAACAGATGGCGGAAACCTGAGAAGGTCTGTGAGAGCAGCTTCTCTGAACAGCCCCTACTCCTCACCTGCCACACTCAGCAGAAGAAGGTACGTGACACATCTAGAATACCTTTATAATGAGCGTCCTATGCTGGTGACTACATACTAGAGCCCAGAGCCCAGCGCAAGACATAAACATGGGGTATCATTGGGTAACGTAGATGGTTACTGTCTCACCAAGGCTTGGTCACCACCCCTGAGGAGTGGCCTTTCAGTTATATATATACAATAGTCTAGCTAGCACTCTGGTTAGCGCAGATTGTGTCCAGAAGTGTCCACAGCTCATCTTGTAGTTATTGTATATATTTAAATAATCTTAGCTGGTATTTGAGTTTCCAGGATAGAATGTCAGTGGAAGTGGTTTTTGTCTATTGATTTCTTTTTTATTCTTTTTGGCTTTTTTTTTTTTCTCTGCAGGCAATTTGACAAAGACCTAGAAGCTGTCTCCACAGGAATCCGGCAGCTAAAATGCCTCTCCAGGGTATTTGATGATGCCATCCTAAAGGAAGAAAGGTAAAGTGGATTTATTTGTCTGATTTGTCCCCTTGAGTCTGTTACTGACTGAAGCATAAATCTGAAATCACAAAGGCATTATCTAGGATCCGTGTCAGATGTCCGCTTAAGACATCACCTCTTTTAGCCTCTTAGGCCCCCAGAGAAAATAATTCTGCAGCGCTCGGTAGACTGATTGCGAAAGGTCAGTTAATGTTAAAAGTCAAATAAACTTAACAAAAAAGTCGTACGTAAAATATCCCGAAATGTTAGTGTTGGAGATATTCGAGATACTGCTGTGTTCATAGGGACTGCATCAGTCATCCTATTGAAGGGCTCTGCGGGGAGCCTCTGAGTCACAACTGGCACACAACAATAACTTGCTCTCAGCTGTGTTTCCTATACAGTATAAAACATTTCCAGTCTCTTAATGGTTCTGTAAAGTTTGTCTTCCTCTATGGAAGCCATATGAGACTATTTCACATGTGCTGGGAAAGAAAAATATAATATTATGTTAAGAATTGTAAAGATGGCACACTATAAAAAGTACATGTGAGATATAATCGTGTTCAAGGAATGACACCATATATATGTGGAGTATCAGAGGTGTGTGATGTAATATGGATGTGTTATGTACTATAATAAATATGGGCTAAATTATAGTCTGGAAATGGCACACTATGTATATTGTGAAATTACCAAATTGTTTTGTACCCCACATATGTCATTTCCAGACCTCTTATATGCTCTGCATTTGCTTCACATAGTATTTCACATTTAGGTCTATATTTACTAAACTGTAGAAATGCTAAAAGTGGAAATGTTGCCATAGCAACTATTCAGATTCTCTATTATGTAAAATAAAACTCTAGAATCTGATTGGTTGCTATGGGTGAAATCTCTACTATTCCATTCCCAAAGCTTAGGAAATATAAGTTAGGAGCCTAGGTTTTTGGAGATATGTACTGCTCTGCTTCCAATGTGATATCACCTGTTCTATGCCGCACAGCTCTGTGCTGTGGTCTGGATGATCAATGGGCAGTTTTGGGGGGGTTGTTCCGTTTTGGAGGGTGTATTAGCATTTTTGCCTTTTTGTTTTTTACTCCCAATGGACCAGATCCAGACTTTAAGTACTTTGTCACTTACGCACGATTTACGAACATGTGGGCAAAAACCATGTTATCACATGTACTAAAACCATAAAGTATATATAGACCTAAGACGAGAATCAACCCTGCTGACCATTCTTATTGTTCCATCTATTATCAGCGACATGACAGTTTCTCTCATTGATAACTGAAGATGGTAATCGCCAGGTAATATCAGAATTCTTCCAGTGTTTTCTATGAGCATGTGCATGGGCTGGACTCCTATACTAACCCTCTGCCTTAAATTCACTTACATGTATCCCTTCAAGCCCTTGTGTATTTTCTTCCCTTAAACCTTTGTAACTGAAGTATATAAGTAATGATAACAATATTTGTTATAGTGTGACTTGTAATCCCATGATAAGTGTCCCAGAATAATAAACAATATGTATGACAGAAGATGCTATGCGATATTAACCAGACAAGACCATAAAATAACATACACAAATTAAAATGATCACCTTGTTAAACATATTTCCATAATATATGGCAAGTAAAGTCCTGCTGGAAGCTTTTAATAGGCTGTTTGATGTAGAACTCCTTTCAGTATCCCCTGTAACATGGGCAGGATCAGAGAATATATTCTATGCTATGGAAGAAGAAGCACAAGATACATACAGTGTGTGTACCGTATATATGTATATGTGTACATATTATCATCATTTTATCATTACTGGTGGTCGTGTTCTCTCCCGGGCCTCTGATAATGCAGCTTGTGTAATCTGCATTATTGCTGAGTCCTAGTTCTTTCCAATGTTACTGTCAGTAAAGGAGTGATGTGGCTAAATGCTCTCTTGTACAGTAACCATTACTTTGGAGAGCTCGTATGTTTTCCAAGGTTCTTTTTCTGTATAAAATATTCATACTCTCTTTAAATCTGAGGCTGTTTTTTAATTTAATTTTTTTATTTAAAAAATCTGTGTTTAAATCCAAGCTTTCAGTATCTATTCTGTTTACTTATCTTCTGATCTGTTCTGCACGTCACATGACATCTTTATAAACCTTATGTCTTTTCCAACTCTAAAATGTCAAATGTGTCTGTCATAACACAGATCTTTATAATAGATTGTGAATGTTTGATTTAATCAACCATAAGACACATAGTGGCTCTGTAGAGGTGTAGTAATATGGTGCCTTATTATAAACACTGAGCCCATGTATCGTCATTTCATATCCGCTTATTTATATGTAAACATTAGTAAATGTATAAAACCTGAAGAAATTGATGCAATAGCCAGGTTCAAAGCCACTGAATAAGAAACACTTACACTATCTGGACCAGATCCAGACTTACATACTATTAAACTTGTGAGTAAATGGGTAAAACCATGTGGAATTGCAGGGGAGGTAAAATGAATGTCAGTGTTTGCATGCAGGGAGAATACTTTATTGTTGCATGTTGCACACAGATACTGACCAGCGTTACTGTTACACTGTTATTAAACTTGGGCTGGAAACATCATCTCTCACCTGTAATACTGATTGTAATTAATAAAGTTTACCTCCCCTGCAATTCAACATGGTTTTACCCACTTGAAACGCAAGTAAGTTCAATAGTACATAAGTCTGGATCCCGTCCTCTATTATAAAATGATTATATACAATAATATCTGGATTGGTGCACCAATACCAAAATCCCATAATAGTGGCATGTACTGTAGCTTCTGGTCCAAGGGGTAAGTAAAACCATGCTTCCCCCTCCTTCCCTCTCGTGAAAGACATTTTAATAATACGTTTTACTTTTTTCTGTTCACTTCGTTTTCCTCCATGAAATGAGAAATGTTGTCCTGGGTTTTAGGTCAGTGAAACAAATTAGCTTTTTGCGCGTCTTGTAAAGCTTATTTAAGAAGATTGCTGTTTATGTGCTCTGTTCCCAGAAAAGAAGCCATTGTGAACTATCACAACTTAATGGTTAACAACCTGCGCGGTGCCCGCCGTCCTCGCGTCTCCTGGAGAAGTAACAGGCGTCTTCAGCATACTCTTGAAGGCTGGACTGGGATGACTCTAACCAGTATTGTCAATTCGGGAGCTTGCTGATCATACGCTATTTGTAATATATACTGTTTCTTTGTGTTATTTTATCTATATGCCAACAACTGTTACTAACTGCACCTCTGTTACGCTGTGCCTCCTTACCAAGACAGCAAGAGAGCACATTGCCGGGATGTAATTGGACAATATCTGTTACTACCTGTTGTTACTATATATTTTTATCTTTGGGGGTGCATGCAATCTCATGTTTGAAGCTGTTTCCCTCATTTAAGGCTTTGTCAATCTGAATGCAAAAACATATAAGCTACATTCTCTATACCAGACATCATTCATTTTACATCATTATAACTCTGCACTGGAATGTGATTTGCAGAACACGACGAATGTGAAAATGAAACGTGGACCCTTCCTGTAAATCATCCTCTATTGTCACCTTCAGTGATTTATGAAATTCCAGTTGGTGTTTGTATGGATGGTAATGACTTTGCCACCATAATAACTATATGGACCCCTTGTATGAGCATTTTAAATTGTAATATTTGGTTTAAATGCCTTTTAATGTACCATGTTACCCCACAAACTGTGGATGCATAGATTTATGTCCCTACGCGTGGTTTTGTATATGACGTGACTGACGAGAAGCTACTAAGCTTTGATAACGGCCATATTCATGACATAATTACTTCTCATCTAACACTAGTAATGAAGGAAATGCTTAGCACCTTTGTGTCCTGTAATAATATCCGTGTTTTGTATGTAATCTTTTGTATGTTTCATGAAAATACTGTGTACATAATAAATTGTACCTTTTTGTTAAATATATATTTATTTTGGTTTCACTTTCTTCACCTTTTATGCCACATAATCATTCCTTTTTTTTCCTGGGTAAAGAGACCCAAGATTTGTAACTGCCCCCATTCACACTGACTTAAAATACCCAGGTTTTTCAAGTCTGTGTGAACGAGGTATAATGTATACGTCTGAATATGGTGGCCGACTTACCTGGTTGCTAATCAATGAACAGTGTTCATTTCTTTTGGCTCTGAAATTCCTCTGTGATCTGCACATGCGTATCTGTGGCCCTGTTTATGCTCCCTTGTGCAAATCACTATTGTAAATTGTCATACTTCAGGCTGCCAACTGATATCCACTATTAGGTGCCAATACTGTAGTAGGTTAACGAAACGCAGCATAATGAGATCTTATTATGCAGTTTAATGAAGGGTAGATATACTAAACTGGGAATTGCCCATGGCAACCAATCATATTCTCACTAACATTCTGTAGTATGTATTCGGAAACTGAGAGTTATGATCTAATTTTTATGGGCAATATTTCCACTTTTCCATTCCAGCAGTAAATATTGGTCCAGATGTAAACTGTTGTGTCATACACACACCCCTACCCCAGACATTTACACACACACACACACACACACACACACACACACACACACACTTCAAAATAAAGATATTTAATCAAGGACAAACCCTCCCACCATTGCAGTGTATTTGTTACCCCATTACATTGTTTCCATTCTGCAACTAAAAGCCACCCACCATTTATTTAGGAGTCCGCTAGGAATACGCAGAAATGCGAATCAACCATTGTTCAAGCATCACATCTGTAATAAAAATGTTTTAGGGTTGCTTCATGTGTGTCTTGATGGAAGGGTCACGGATATTACTGGGATGTATGCGGACATATAAAACTAAGCAACATGTTTGGTGTGAATATTTTATTTGCTTAAAAACAAACTGACATCAAAAAGTATACCGCCTGTAAAAAGTGTACATCTTCATCTTAGAAATACATACTAAATGTTCCATATTGTTCCATATTGTTCAAGGCATCCATAAGAAATATAAACCATTTGTCACCAGAAATAACATTTATATATATATATTCTTTATTTTTCTTTATTTCTTTTTTTTTTATAACAGACACATTTTGTTTTGAACGTGACTCCTAGTTAAACCTTTAATAGCCAGAGATCAGTCTCTATAGTCTCCACTGGAATTCACAGACCAAGTGAACAGATTATTTTCCACAAATATAGAAAAATAAAATGACGTGGGGGAGGTCATGGGTCTGCCGAGGAATCATTCGCCCCTTCACATTCATTCCCATCATTTCCATAGTCCTTACAAGCTATCAAAAAAAGCGTTTGGTTTCAGAAACCAGAAGTAGCAGAAAATGTTGGGCTCAAGTTTTCTGGGAGATAAATCTACAGAATTTACATAACTGAGACAAAAAAAGAACATTAACAAGAATATTATCATATATAAATGTCTGTAATGTGTCAGGCACTTCATTCATCTTTTATTTTTTGTTCATGTTTCCCAAGATATGTGATTAAAATGTAAAGCTGGCCATACACTATAAGATAAATTGTTCCAATCAATAGCTTTTTCAAGAGTGGGCAAAACCATGTTGGATTGCAGGGGGTAAATTTCATTATTTGCAATCAGTATTACAGGTGAGAGATGATGTTTCCAGCACAAGTCTAATAACAGTGTAACAGTAACACTGGTCAAAATAAACTATTCTCCCTGCATGTAAACATTGACATTCATTTTACCCCCCCCCCCCCCTGCAATTCATCATGGTTTTACCCACTCTTGAAAAATCGTTCGATTGGAACAAATTATCTTATAGTGTATGGCCAGCTTTAGAGTAGTTTTTCACACTAATCATCTCCTTTAATAAGAGGCAGTATTGTAAATTCTGTAAATACCCAGAATTACAGGGCTCATCCACAGTTTGTGAGTAAGGGCTAAACAGGTGTGTAAGCTTCCTGGCTGAACTGCGAAAGCAGCGTATTTTTTTGTGCATGCAATAACTTTAAAATTCTTATGCACCCCTCACATTGCAACATGGTTTGGCTCAGGTCTACACTTGCATTGCTGCCATTACTGGGGCATGCTCTGACTACACGAGTGATTGCGCAGTGCGAACGGGTTCTCCGTAAATACCCAGGTCTATTGCCCCGGTAACTTTTACAGGGTTATTCCCAGGTCTGAACTGAGTCTAAACGCTTCTGTTTTGATCACATAACAATTATTGGTAGTATAAACCGAGTTCAGTGTGAAACAGAATCGTTAGGGAATTTCCAGAGAATTACCCAGGTCTAAGGTGCAGTGTGAACGAAGTCTGAAGGATTTACGGTATGTATTGGAATGACTACAGTCTGATTAGTATGAGGGGCAAATAGCGTACTATCACCTACTGCTGGAAATGCCCTCAGGAAGGAAATCTTCCTTTGTCGAAAGTGTGAAGTCTGATTGAGGCCCCTGTCTATATTGCACACACAATGCCAGCAGCCTGTATATTACTATTCTGAGTCCAGATACAGCTGTGGAAAGGCAGCACCTCTTATATGCTCAGTATTCATAATGTAACGCTAAGATCACATTCATTCCCTAATTCAGACTCATGAGACCCCCACATCAGAATAAACAAGAGTTGTATAGAAGTCTTGATGCCAATCAACTGGAAATACTGAGAACATGCCACACAGTAAAACAAGAATACTTTGGTCAAGCAATACTATATACGTAGGCGAACATATCATCAACACTGTACTGAGAAGATTGTTTCAGGATGCCATATGGGTAGTAGTATTGCAGTACTTGTTTACATATAAAATATACCGTTTACAACTATCCTGTAGGGCAGTGGTTTCCAAACTTTCTCAGTCGAGGCACCCTTAGGGCCTCGATAATTTTTCAAGACGCCCCTAAGACAATAATAATTTCCCATTTTTTGAAGTTTTTGAGTCACAATAGCATTATAACTAGGTAAAGACAGGCTGATGTCAAATCTTGTGTTACTCTTAAACAAGACATAGCATTGTGCTGCTAAGAAACACTAGCATTGTGCCACCACATTGGAAAAAACATTCCACGGCACCCCAATGAGAGCATCATGGCACCCCAATGAGATCATCGCGGCACCCCAATGAGAGCATCATGGCACCCCAATGAGAGCATCATGGCACCCCAATGAGAGCATCATGGCACCCCAATGAGATCATCATGGCAGCACCCCAATGAGATCATCATGGCACCCCAATGAGAGCATCGCGGCACCACAAAGTTTGAGAACCACTGCTGCAGGACATAGACTTCTTGTTATAGAAACTGAGTTACCATCAGGCGAATTTTGCAATGGGCTACTCCATATTGTATTCATTTTACTATTAATATCCTTATTTTATAAAAACTCCAACTTATTGTATTGATGAAAATCCCTTTTATATGTGAAACTGTAAATATATATGCATGTCTGTGTGTGTGTCTGTCTTCCACTAGATGGCAGTGTTGTTGTGCTAATAAACATGGATTGCCTGGAGAACTGATTGTTTGAAGTTTCTATTCTTATAACATCAGGGGACATTATTAGTATACATGTGACAGTGTACCTTTTGCTTATTTAGGTCAAGCGTATGGTAAACAAACCATGATAAACTCATAAAGGCTCAATGAATATGTCCATAGTGATACTGTGGAATGGTAAATGAGATGAACGTAAATGTGTTGCCTAGATACATTGGAGGAAAAACTACCAACTGTAAACCATCCACTGCATAGATCTTAGATAGATCTGTTGGGATCTTACATTGTCCCTGGTACATCTAGATACTGCCTAAATGCATATTAATCAGAGTTGCCGATATTTGGTTTCTCCCTGTATGGATGTCTACAAAACTGAAGATGACAGGGTTGTGTTGTGGACAGCACTAAGGTTGATATTATAGGGGTTGACACAGGATGGAAGTGGGGGTGCCTACTTCCCACCCATCCCGATTTCGGGTGACTGTCCTGTCCGCCATGCACTTTGCCCCAGTAAAAGGGCATTTGTTGGTAGGTATGAGGTTGTATGCGGGGGGTATGCCATACTGTCACATTTCCCATTGATTTAATTGAAACACTATAAATATCATTTGTTTTTATTATTTTCTGTGTTTCCACTTAATATAATTACATTCACCTTAGTGTCGCTGGCAGTAAAAAGTCAAACATAGTCTTCAGCCAAATCCTTAATCTAAGCCTAATTGCAGCCTTAACCTAACCCAAATATTACTTGATGTCATTTAAACTTATTACAAAGTCAGGCTCCAGACCATTGAATTGGTAAGTATAGAGTACTCATTGTCTATATACATTTTTCATTGAGCTGCTTTCTGCCTATCTTACATGTAACATCCCCACCTGATGGTAACTCAGTGTACAGAGTGTACAGTTATTGCCGGTTAAACAAGGTGTGTATAATTCAAGTGTGTGGCATCAGCCATGCTCTATATTAGACGTGTAACAACTACACATTTTATATAGAAAACATACCCAACAAGACAAAGCCGACCAAACGAATATTAAAGAGAAAGCGGATAGACACTACCCTCTGCGATAGTAGCCTTGACTAAAAATATCACGCAAGTGTATACGAAAATCGTCACTATATACACACACACTGCCGAGAAGGATCATTTGTGTGCCCTGTGTAGCATACGATCCAAAGTCCCAACATTACAAAAAAGAGGTTTCCTGGTCCCTTTACACAATGATGACCCTCTGGAAAGGTCGATTTGGTGCACTGAACAAATGCCAGTAGGTATTGTTAACCTTTGCTTTGCCTGGATCATTGCTACCCTGCTCTCTCTCACATTGAGGCACTAGGAGGTTTAGCCATTAATGAATGAACATCCGTTGTTTCGCCTTTTATATATTTGAGGTAACAATCAAGTGTTTGGAGTGATATCTACAGTTAACCTGTACCACATACATCACTGGGTCTGATCTTACTGGCCGGTAACTTAATGTTACAAATGCTAGTTCCCTTTGACAACTCTAAATCAGGCCCTGTATTCGGAGCAGTGCTTGAAGTGGCCCGGTATACCGGCACTGTATTCCCCCGCTAAGCTCTGCCCCCTTGTATAAGTGATTGTGTTATAAATGTTCCTTCCGCCTCCATACCCTTAAATCACTGCAAATGACTTTGTATTGGATAAAGTTATGACAGCCAACATAGTAGAATGCATAGGATACATAGTAACGGACGCAGAAGAGCAAATGATGACGTTGGTGAATCTTCTAAAGTTTGCCCACAAGCCTCAAGGTCTGGGTAGCTTCCACTCTTCTAGTGCTGTGCATTCAAATAGCCAGCAAATATAATTTACACCATCTTAAGCAGTAGAAGTAGAAGTGTCATCGGTGAATAAACCAGTGATTTATATCACACGTGAAGCCATAATGCGGACGAGATGCAAACATCTGAATAGACAAGTTGTAAGAATGGACCAGATTTACAGAGCACAAACGAGTCTATAATTGATGCTTAGAATACTCTAATGGGGTATAAATTGGTATACCCCACCCTATGTCACATTTGCTTACACATTACGTTGGTTGTGCTTAAATCATCTGTGCTGCTGTTATCATTCGATTGATCTGGTTAACTCACTACCATTGGCTCCTGCACATATATGAACACATTTGGGGTTCTTTTAGTTGTTTTCTTTTATCAATACAATAGGTACTATATAAGCATGAAGCCACATAACCAGTTTACTTTAGCTGCGTCAGACTGCAGGAATGGTACAGTATTTGCCAATAAGAGCTATATTAGTTGAGTACTCTCTAAGTTAATGCTATACCATTGTAAGCACCTTAATGCTTTACATAACTGGTCTTTACCGTCCGTGTTCTATAAATATTAAAAGGAATGTAAAAAGCTTTCCATAGTGCATAAATATTTGTACATGTTTCTTACCTGTCTTTGTGCCTTGTCTATAGAAGAGCTGAGCACTGAGTATATCCATATGTTAATGGACCCGGGAAGCCATTAATAGTTTCCCGAGAATCCCTGTACTATTCGTGTTCACAAGACAGATGGATAATGAAGCTATGCTATAAGCAAAATGATAATGTTCTGCAATACAAGTGGTAATTGTTCCGTCTACAAATTGCCTAAAATGTGACATAGCTCATATTATTTTGTCATTACAATAACTTGGGTGATAAGTGTTACAGGGCTGACAGAATCGAAAACAGTACCACACCCACAATGCATCTGTATCCCAGCAAGTACATTTAAATGTCCCATTAGTCTTTGTCAGCTCTCAAGTGGTTGGGTTCAGGGAAGGATCCTATAGGAAGCCACCACAGATCCACCATATTGCTGTTTCACGCCGCACAGCCTCTTGGGAATTCTCCAAGGCCTACTTACTTGCAAGGTGCATTTTAACCCAATGACACCTCTGGAATCTTTGCTACGGTGCAGGCTCAAATTTGAAGCCTGCATTCCTCACCCACGATAGGGGGTTTAAGTGGCGCTCGTGGTCTTTATCGGACTCGGGTTGGCTCTGCGCTCTCTCTGGTTTGGGGTTGGTGGAGGGAGGCTCCGGCTGCTGTACAGACATAGTCCTGCGAAGGTGGTTTCTTTTCCTCAGGAATTCAGGCTGTGTGTGCAATCCAAAGCTCCCCTTCCTCAGGATCATTCTGGAAGTGTTTTTCTTAGGACGGGAGTGGTGACTGAACTCCAGAGAGGCCAGATGAGCAGCATATCCGTCACTTATAAACTGGGAATAAAACATATATTCTGATCACTAACTGTATTACTGCTCAGATATAGATATATATATATATATATATATATATATATATAATAAAAACATACTGACACAGTGTGCCCACCCATAATGCTATTTTATCTCATAAATAGCCTTCACATGCTCCATTATTAGTCTTTATATACTCTCCAGTAGATGTGTTCTTATGGGAACCCACCACAGATGTACCATACTGCTGTTTCTCACTGCCCCAATGTTCTCATTTTTATGCTGATGTATTTTTGGCTCTAGATTCACATATGGATCACAACCATGTATTAAGTCACACCTGGACAAAAGGTAGATTTAGGGCCACATTAAGAATGGGGCCGATGTGACTACAGCTCCAGTCCTCCATCTGAAAATGGCCCACACATACAAACAATATTAAGGCCACCCACTAAGGTAGTCACTTTCATACACTTCTGCAAAACAGTGCCGTGTGATTAGGAGGATACAATCTGATGAAGGGGGGCAAAGTGTGATGAATGGGCCTACATTTACCACCCCACACAACGCTTGGCCACACAAATGTGTCTCTGGTCCTAAACACTCCAATGGCCCAGCCCTGGCGCTCTAAGATCCACCACATCACGTAGGACCACACAGGAGTAACTTCTATCACTCCAAAAACTGTGATCCCTTACTACAGAACTTTGACAGTCTCACTTACCTGACACTGGTTCTGATACTTCTTAGCAGGACGCCCAACTATGTAGATTTGAGATGGCGACAATCCAAGCACATTGTACACAGAAATATCTTTCATGGAACCATAGGCAGCGCTGATTTTAATGTGACACTAAAAGTAAGTAGAGTTCATATAAGACATATATTCCAAACATCATGAAAGCGAGAAGTGTACATATACCATAATTATACATATACACATTCCCCTATACGTTATAGAAGGACATTACGTTTACTGCACAGCTGACTGTACAATTGTTCACTGATATTATGGTCCCTGACTCTCTTAACCATCTGTAAATGCTGTTATTTTCCAGATTTTATCCTGTGTTGTCTGTCCTGATTGTGGGCTGTGTAACCTTGTCTTTGTTTATAATTCTAGTGTAGCACTGGGCTCTGTCACCGCAGTCATAAATGGAAAGCTACACTATTATTCTTGGATTAACATTAAACGTGTAAAGACAGATTTGGTTTGAACAAAGAAACTATATACCGGTGGGTGTGTGTGTGTGTGTGTATAT
>JABWIB010007212.1:16956-30065 GCA_016617825.1 Platyplectrum ornatum
AGAAGAAGAGCATTTCACTGAGCTTCAATGGGGTTAAATTAATTAGACTTACATATCTATCTATCTTTTATTCTATCTATCTTTTATTCTATCTATCTTTTATTCTATCTATCTTTTATTCTATCTATCTTGTATCTATCTATCTATCTATCTATCTATCTATCTATCATGTATCTATAATGTATGTATCTTTCCCATTTCATATCTATCTGTCTATACTATGACATTTTAAGCTGTCACTTTGCCTGTCACTGTTGTTTCATAGATGTTCTACATTCTCTTACCCTATTGTGCATGTCAATGTGGTACTGCTCCGGTACCTAGTTTATCCAGCCATTGCTCTGTAGCTATTGACCAATGTTCATGAATAAACGATAAACTGAGTCATGGCACACTCCATGTATGCAACTCAGGGTTAGCAGCAAATCCATGGAAATTCCACTACACATGCAGGACATGCTTGGGTTTATTAAATCAAATGAAAGGGTCAGGCCCTTCATGTAATTAGGTATCACATCTTCCTGGCTGGATTTTGTTCCAGTTTGATCCCAGCTGACTGTGTACCAGAGACGAGGTAGGAACAGACCTAGAGTACGAGCCACCTACACTACCACTTTCATTGTGCTAGCCAAAGCGGTGGTACACTTATACATGCACTTTGCATCTTAACAGGGCTCCTGCAGACAATGGAACCGAAATAGACCATCAGCACTGACAGTGAGCTCCCCAACAGCAGNAGTTTCATAACAGGTAACCCTCCATTCGCCTCAGTATAACCATCGATTTCCAGCGACCTAATCCCAACACTACCCCTCCCGGTAGCCTAACCCAAGAGAGATCACACCATAAGAACTTTATTTTTACACAATTAAGAATAAAAGAATTATTAATNTACTAGATTAAATCACCTCTGCTTCTGATTCTGTTTGCACATTTAAATCCAGGTTGTCCTATGCTATGGATCACTCCACAGAACACTNCATGTATGCTTATGAATGCTTCGGCCAACTTGTAATAGGTGTGGTATCTTTATCTGTATCTTTTTATCTTTTATAGCGCCGTTCACCTGGAATAAATAAATGACATGTGCTGCCAATCACTGGGGCAGAAATTGTTCTTAAATTACAGTAAGAGAGATATGAAGCATATGTATTTTTACATNAAATGAAATCACNGTATAATAAATGCTACTTTCATTTNGAATTAATATGGTTCAGAATAAAACATTGTGGAGTATTTCAGGCAGAATTTCTAACATGCCGTGAAACCTGATATAATTAGGATAATACCTCTTGCATCACACTACGTGTAATATGTTCAATAATGCATCTTAGCCCCCTGTATGATATATTATTCTGAGAAATTCAATATGTAGATTCAGAAATCGTGAGCCGCGTCCTTAAATAAAATATAGAGAAAACCCTGATAAACTAGGTGAATTTGTGAGCTTGACTAGGAATCCGCCACTATGATTAAAATGATAATAGTATAAAAAAAATTTAAATTATTGTATGTAAAAGAATTATGTTTAGTAAGTGATAATGAGATCAAGAGAGATATAAATTGCTCAAAAAGATCCCAATTGAAATTAGGATCGAAATGCTCAAATTTGAGGGGATTCAAATTAATTAGAAATGTATTTTTTATTTGCAGGGATGATACTCACTGATTTTGCTTATTTATTTTATAACAAGATTCATTTTTCAATTTAGAACTAAGAAAGTGATAAGTACATTGTGCGATAAACATAAAATTGCATGCACAGAATGGTGACTACAATGTGACATATCCTTTAATTAACCTTCTTGAGATATAGTTTTAGTGTAACTTCTTCTGGATATTAGTCTCAGTCCATTGCCTGAGGCTGGCTACAGGAGGCCATTTCCCTATTTTCCTATAAAAATGGCTTTCACATTCTTACTACCAATTACTCTGAATGGCATACCCATGTCTGCAATAAAATCATGCTTGAACATAAAGTATATACCTTCTTAATATCATACACATGTTTCTGATCACCAATTGTAATTCTGCAAGAAGAAAATTATGCTGAAAACATACCAGTAATGACACACAGAACTCCATATTTATGACTGGGGTTAAAACATAAATATGAAACAGACAGAATATTCCCAGTAACAATATTTTCTATTTGTTATATACTTTTATGCATTTTGTACAGTTTTTACATGACATTGACCATTTGCAGCTGAATCCCTTCCTCAGAGTCAGTCATGAGGGATTTTAGATGTAATTTAGCTTCTGTAAAATGTCTCGCAGAAAACCTTGTGGTGCATTTCAAGAAACAAAATGGACATTTTAGCACTTCAAATAAATGAAATTAGACTTCATATTTTTCTTTAACTTCTGGGTTTTTTTTACTGCTTAATGCTCCACCCAAGTGTCATATCCTAGTTAATGAACAGTATTGGTATCATGATTTCTTCCTTTGCTGTTCCCCTCCACTGCAATGATCTACCACAGCCCATCGGGCTATCCCCCCACCCTTCAAGCCTATAAATGATCCCTTAATTTAAATTGGCCTATCCCTCCTTAACCTAAACATACCCACCTGCAACTCTCCACATTCTCTCCGTGTCTATTCACCTCCTCCTTGTAGATTGTCAGTTCACTTGCCCAGTGAACTTGCCTCTTTGATGCCTTGCCACCTTCCCTCAACTGTCCCTTCCTTTGANTTACCATCATGCACTGATTCGCATCACCACCTTTTTACTTATTTTTATATTTTATTTATTNCCAATTCTGTTTTTCTATTGTTCTCACCATCTACTTACCAACCTGTGTCCCACTTTTTTCCATATCGTATTCAATCTCAGTTTTGCGATGTACTGTTGCCTGTTAACTAATGTATGCTCTTAGCNTTATACAAACCATGTGGTGCCCTATAAATAAACCTTAAAAATAATAAAAATACTAATAATAATAAAAATAATANCCCTCTTACTGTGTACTGAACTGTAGGAAAGCAGTCAACATTTGGAGGTAGTTAAGGTTATGAACCCACAGATGTCTAGATATCTTTATGAGGTTGGTCAACCACAAAATCNGGGTATGGACATTCAGAAGTGGTGGTATGGAAACATAGAAAATAATGGAAGTCAATGTAGATTTCTTATTTTTCCATTACATGAGTGGGAGAATTGCCGTTATAACCCCGGGCATACCCCCGTATACACCCCCACTTCGAGCCCTGTTATACAGTAATGCCCCCACACTGGACTGTCACACATGTAAATTGGGGTTACGTGATTATGTCACAATTGTCATAACCTACATATTTATATCACACAGTAATATCCCTGTTATACAGGAATACACCATATAGCCCCCAGTCCATAGTGTCATTTCACAAACAAATCCTGCCACTGTTGTACAACCTCCCTGTCACATATTGACTCAGGTCTGAAGAACCATTCAATACTATTTTAATAAAAGTAATATTATAAATATATAAGATAAAAACACCTAACAGCTCATGAAAGCGGATGTTGTACCACTCCCATTATTATTTTAACAAATTGACATTAATAATTGTTTTATTTAGTAATATTAATTTTGGACCTGTAATGTTTAAACAAATACATATCATTACGTGAATTACATGTTTTGTATTTAGTTTTAAACTTTAACTGCATTATATTATACATTATAATAAAATATTATATTATATAACGTTGTTGTCGTTTTAAATTCACATGTTATTTCAAATATTTTAGGGAAAACCATTAGCTTTATAATTGTTATTTCCATGTAGGTACATTTCTATTTTAAGAAACACTTTGGGGAATAATGGCCAAGGCAGAGAAAAGTCAGCGACAATTACTACAGCTTAAATGGTTTAAGTCAGAGAGAAACTTCAGACTAATCTACAAGAGGGTTCTTATCAGATGATCTATAGANGGCAAATGCTGCATTGCTTTAACGCTTGGCTTCCACCTCCACTGAAGAAGCTAAGCTTTAATTATCTGCCCGTTTTTGGTGAAGTGATCTAAGTAGCAGAGATTAGTGTGTTTTAGCCTTTGAATCGTCATTTTCAGTAGGATCCTTCATGTTACACCACAATCCGCAACTCAACAGACTAGAATCCATGCAAATGCCCATGGAGGAAAATCAAAGGGTTGGAATTCTATGGACAGGTAAGTGACAAAGAGGTCAACCTTACAGAGTTCTAATAGTGTAGTCAATAGGGCATGTATGGATTATTTAGTTGGTAAATGTTACTTAAATTACATTGTAAACATTTCTGAAACCCAATGACCGTATGCAAACTTGTTTTGNGAGCAAGAAGGGCAACAATAATGAATGTATGTAATGTCACTTTCTATAAAACTGTTGCTAATGTTATAAGTATAAGTAAGTAAAAGTATATTTTCCAAATAAAATAAATAAATAAAATAATGAATGAATTCATTATTTGATCATTATTCATTCATTCAAACATGCATTCATTCATTGCTTTAATCATCATAGCAACAGAAATGTCCTGTTTAAATAATCAAAACAAAACATATACTAATGAGAAATTAAAGTATAATATAGCGTAAGCAAAAAAAAATATATATACATTACAATGAATTAAAAAAAAAAAGACAATACATGTATGTGGCAATTTTATAATGGGGTATTCTGTGTATAAATGTATATATGTTGAGTATTCTTGTTAGCATTGATAATGTTGTCAAAATAATTTTCTTAACACTGGACCAGATCCAGACTGTAGGTATTATTGATATATAACTTACTCATGAGTGGACAAAACCATGGGGAATTGTAGGGGGGGAATTGTAGCGCTAAAATAGATCATTATTTAATAGCCATAATTTATATAAAAATGATTTAATTTATTTAATGTCTTTACATGTAAATAACATATAGATTTTATTTTTTTAAACCTATAAAACATTTAGACCATCCCTGAGGTGTAAGCACATGACTTATGCGCAAGCACCTTATACTGCTACGGCGACTATTTAAATTTTAAAAAATTGACCTTTTTTATCTAAATATTGTGGACTAATGCAGAACAGTTGATGAAACGACTGATAATTAATCAGTGAATTAATTGCTAATACATCCAGTAATATATTATTTATAGCAATCTCTGTCACAAAAATGCTGCTAAGGTTGACTATCGTGGTAGCCTATTGCGATAGATGCCCCAAATTCCTTAGAAATCCTATACATTCCAAAATACAGTAGACAGATGACCAAGCCGGAATGTTGTGACTTGGTGGGAGGTTTGGGCTTTAATATATGTCAACGGTGGAGGTCTNAGGTATCACGGTTAGAAGCTCCCTCTGGCTCCTTTGTAATGTTCTCTTTATTAATATATATTAAAGTGATAGCATAAGCCAAATGTATCTTGCGCAAGGAACGATGTAAAATATAATATCACTATACTATATAATATTTATTATATAATATTTTGAATAGGGGACCTGTGTTTTTAGTTTGTTTCTTTCATAATTTAATTTTTAATTACTAAATGATTTACTTATNCTACACAAAGTGCATTTACTGTGGAGTGGGGGCTTAGGACATAGGTACGGCTACATCTGGCAGGTTTCGATTTCATGACTCAGAAGTAAAAATAAAATGTTGCATACCAAAAAATAAACACATTGTAAAGCATATTTAGCTTCAAATTCCAGGCACTCTAAGCACCACATGATTTAATGATGGATAAGAACATAATAACATCCCAGTGGAGAAGAACAGTGCCTCGAAATCTGCAGCTGCTATTCCAAAGCCACGATTTTATGGCCGCAATTGTGTGTAAATGTAGATTTATTTTGATTAATTATCGATTCGGACAGATTAATACAGTCTTTAATATTAGACTCTATCACCTCTGATTAAATCAAAGGGAACACAGAGAGAATATATTTATGCAATGTATTTTCAAGAANATTAGACCTTGGAGTATATTTATTGGTTTAGGAGTAGATTTATCAAACAGCTGTACTTTTCTCTCAAGAGAAATGTTAAGATGTTGCTAATAGCAACCTATCAGATTTTAGGCATCATTTACCCATGACATTCCAGAAAATGAATGCTTATCGTATAGTTGTTTTGGGAAACACTTACTTTACTCTTTACAGAAAAGTAAACGTGTAGGATAAATCTAGCCCTAAAAACTGGCCATCCACCAGTAAGATCATCACTCCCAGCTGGAGGGGGCACGATGCAATCATTGGCTGCAATGACAGGACAACAGACGTGGTGAAAAAGAGAAGAAGGGCATGGCTGGACTGGACTCNACAGGCGGATTCGGAAAGGGTCGAATGAGATTATTGCTCCTGAATTGCGGACTTGTTTTTTGACACTTGCGCATATGCAGTGCNGNAAACCGCNAGACCTCCACCACAAAAACAGAGGTGGATGGATGCCCCACTCTAGATCATGCCAGAGATTGTTGCATAGTGATACGGCCAGTGTGTTGCAATATTGGTCAAACAATCAATGCTTCCGCCCAATAATCACATCTTTAATACTTCCTGTAGAATCTGACCTCCAATACATCATTATGCATACCCAACCCATTTATACTCCTGCAATAAATGGACACAACACAACAACAGGTGTAAGGTCTAATAAAAAAGTGATTCTAGTATGAATATGTGNTTGTGTATGTTTGTAAGTATAAGTGGCTATTTTTGTTTTGTTATATTCTTTAAAAAGTTTTATTCTAAACACACATTTGTTCTAGTGGTCTCCCCATAAAACTCCTTTTTCCTCCTGCTAGCTGCTATTAAGAAAAGGGAGGTTACGGGAGACCGATAGAATTACTTTCACCTCTCCATCCCATTAGCGGAGTGACTTCCATTCCGGATGTCAGGATCTGAGCGGGATGGGATTCACACACTGGTAAAATGGTTTTCCACACCTGAGTTTGATTCATTGATATTACAGCTGGATGGAAAATTGTCCGTATATCACAGCTGAAGTTGTTGCTATTTCTAATAATGATTAAATCTAATCTAAATAAAGACTGTTATTAGGTATAAAACTAAATACGGTCAGATGATGACCCCTACTGGCTTGAATGTGCAGTCACTTTGAACCATAGGTTANATGTGTGCAGTCTGAATATGCAGGCGGCTATAAATCTATCTATTCTTCTAGACTGACCTTATAGCAGACATATATTCTGTTATAACACTATTATAAGTCACAATTTCCAGAGGCTCGCTGAAAGCAGTGCTGCTAGGTTTGGGACATTGCCTTGTTATCTAAAGNGTTGACTCTCCCAGGAAGATCCATCAAATAGAAAAGAGTTCTCTCTGCAAAGTCAGTATAATAGAAGTTGCTAAAATGTATTATGTTCTTTGTCTGCAGCAGTCCTGGAGTTTTCTTCAGTGGTGTCTTACCTGTATGTATACCTTTACAATGCATGTACAGAAGATAAGGAGACTCAAGCTGCAGTCACCATTAAACAAGTAGACTAACCAAGTATTTTGCACAGATGTCTACTTTTCTATTTTTCCTCTCCCACCACCACCTCATACATGGTTATGGACACTTAAGTGACCACAACCCTACCTTAAATCCAACGTGCTCATCTGCTTCTGAACACAGCAGATCAGTGTACACTTTAAGTGATATAAGTCTGGATCCAGCACTCTATCCTAACTTCACTGCATGGATCTGCTCCAGTAAGGATCCATGTGGATCTCTAAAACGTTGACCTGCTGTGCTAATGTGCATAGCACACCCCNTCTACAGTGCAGGGATTAGCCATTTGTAACTGATTGGGGAAACCAAACATACCAAACAAAGTTATATGTGACTGTGTGCTAGTAACATCTGCCGCATGTGCAAATGTTCATAGTTAGGGGACATACACAGAGAGAGAAGTAAGAGACATAATCATAATAATAATTATAAGGCACCACACAGTATCCATAGTGCTGTACAATGGGGAATACAGACAGACAGAATGCCCTGCACACAAGCTTACCTGCTAAAGGAGATTGGAGATAGATACATAGGAGAAGTGACACATACACTCAGACTAGGGACAATTTAGTCAGCTGTAAATTAACCTACCGGTAAGTTTTTTGGGACGTGGGAGGAAAACTGAGCACTCGGACGAAACCCACAGAGACACGGGAGAACCTACAAACTCTACACAGATAATAATCGCTGTGAGACACAAGTGCTACTCACTGAGCCACCGTTAATGAATAATCTTTAACAATGTTAATTTTTCTATCATGTACGAGCAAGACATTGATAGATATCACATTCAAATTCTGAAATGTTTGGTGAATGCAAAGGCAAGNGGTGAAGAAGAAACCCCTTATTTGCAAGACACGCTTATATGAACGTCACCACTTAAACGTTTGGGATGAGTAAGCTCACAGTTTCTAGATGTAGCAGCTTTCAGGGTGTCCTGGGCAAGAAGTCAAACGTTCCATTTAGTTCNCAATGTTTAAAACAAAAGAAAAAACAAGCTCTTGTTAAAACCATGCTTTTGGAGATGTTTGAACTGTGTTGCCGCTATNCAACATTACCGTAACAGGAAATATCAATGGCGAGAAGAGCTTATCTCCCAAGTGATCTTTCTCATACTCTTCAACCTTTCTTCATAACTTACTTCTGTAGTTTATTCTATTCAGCTATCATGCTAACACATAAACTATTTGTACAGCGAAGACGCTAATGCATATTATTTTTATTGTAGGTGATTAGTATAGAAGATCAAAGCGATAGCTGTGAAGTATTCCAGTAAAGGCCTCAGAGCAATGGTTTTATATCATTTTCTTTAATGTAGCTATTATGTTTCTTGTTAGATCTCAAACTGTCCCCATACAAACTATAATGCGGGATACCATTATCTATCAACGTCAGTCTAGATGTTCATATCAGCATGCATTTCNAAAAAAGAGGTGAAATCTGATTGTATAAAATATGAATGTATATTACTTTAAATGTAATAATTATNTGCATGTGATACCTGGATTAGTGAGATGTGCAATATGATGTCTGTCTGAGAAGCCTGCCATGTTTTGGATCAGGTCCCAGTCATAGCCAGACAATGAATTTGGTGTACTCTTGTATGTATGTTTTTGGAACCAAAATGCTAAATCATGTACTCATGTACTAGAGGGAAAGGGGTTTAGCAGTTACTATAGTACAACAAGTGGCTTAAAGGTAGCCAAGCAATGTAACAAAACAATGAGCAAAGTAAGTCTGCAAGACAGAAGTAGTAATGCCTCTCTATAGGACATTGGTGCGGCCTCACCTAGAATACTGTGTTCAGTTCTGGCCATATCTCCAGAAGGACATTAATACATTACAGAATGTGATTATTAACTAAAATGGTATATGGCCTGTGTCGCACAAAATATTATGAGTAAAGTAAGGAAAGGAGCTATACATGTATAGCTTGGAGCAGAGAAGTAACAGTGGGGATATGATAGCAGCCTTCAAATACATCAAGAAGGTTAAATAGGATGGGGAATATTTTTGAAAGGGAAAGCTAATAAATAATAGAGCGTGGGGGCATGTATATAAACTAGAGAGTGGTAGGTTTATAGAAAATGTGTGGATAAATGACTTTGCTGAGAGGTTCGCTGATAATAGGAATAGCCTCCCATCTGATATGGTGGAGGCTAACACTGTATAACAGTTTACACATGTCTGGGATAAATTTTTGTTCTACATGTATTTATTTATTACCAGGTTTTTATATAGCGCCAACATATAACATAACGCTTTACAATTTTTATCAGACAGAATTGNTGGGGAAGGGGGGCACAGGTGCAATTACACATAGACTAGGGACCATTTAGTCAGCTGCCAATTAACCTACTGGTATGTTTTTGGTGTGTGGGAGGAAACTGGAGCGTCTGGAGGAAACCCACACAAACACGGAAGAGCATACAATACATAAAGATATGGTCCTGTGTGGGAAATCAAATTTACAACCTGCACACTATGAAGCATCAGTGCTATCCAATGAGCCATCTGTGCTGCCATGGTTTTGTATGTTTTTGCATGTACAATATGTCTACATCAATGGACACATTTTATTGCTAGCAGGATTCCCAATCACATATAGTGGGCATAAGGTGGACTATACATTGGAGGTCGAAGGCACATAAACTGTCACTCGAAGTTCCCCTGAAATGAGGTCAAATCTTTTTCTTTCAAACACCCGTGTGTATGTAACCAGCTCGACCCTCTCTGCCAAAAACCATGTGTGATAAAGCAGGTGCTATCAGTGATGACATGATCATTCACTATAATGATATAAGTGACTAAATCAAACAAACTATTTTTTTTTTTTTTAATGAGCTTAAATATTACATCTAGGAACATTTGACTCAGTCCTCACGTTCTTAATTACCTTAATATTGAGACAAATAAACCATGGCTGGCATTCGTCCTACATCATGACACTATAACTCAATGTAACAACCAGGAAAGCTCCTCTGATTGCCAAAAGAATGACTGAATGTTATATATACCATAATGTCAGCGGACGTTTTGCGGCATCGCCGTACAGGTCAGATTCTATTTCGAGGAGTGAAGCAGGTNAACTATTTAGGTAAATACATGCTAGAAACTCCATGCATTTACACAACTCAACATTGTGTGCTCATACTTCTGTGCTTTCGTCTTGACTTTTCCAAATGTTTCTATATACTGTTGGTTAATCCTATTTTATATATATATATATATATATATATATATATAGTCCTCTAGTGAAAAGATGTAAATAAAACTTAATATAAATATTAATTAGTTTTACTTCTCTTTTCATTTTGTTGCAGTCAGAAGTTTTGCTAATGATTATTACTAATTCCATTTATTATTTCCGCAAGAATATAACATTGGTGTTTATTTTTATAACTATTTGTGTGTGTTTGTACTTTTGTAAAACTAATTTATTATTCTTTTTGGTTTCTTTCAACAAATCTAAAAGCTTTTGGAATTCATTATGAAACTCATTAATTTGGTTTTTATTTTCCCAGAATCGCAAAATAAAATAGTTGTTTTTTTTATGCTCAGAACCCTTAATCTCGTTGTGTTGGGTCAGTGGAGTGAGAAATATGAAGAAGTCCCTGATGTAACACTAAGGCTGACATTACTGTTNGTACAGGCCAAACTCTTGTGAAATGATCTTGTTGTCCACTGGTATCAATGCAAGTTCTAGAGGATTTTAGACCCGCACAAGGTGACTGACATATTGTTGGATGTCTGTAAAGGTTAATAGGCCTTTTAAACTCTTAGCAAGGTTTCCAACACATTAATTAAGGCTNTTGAAGACACGTCATTTTGTGCTTGGACAAATTCATGTGTAAAATCTGTGGCCAACGCTTTTGAGATGTTATTTCAGGAGGGTTTTTAAGACATTGTGACAATCCATGATCTACATTTATCCAGCAGGCTTTATTGCTTCATAATAAACATAAAGGAGGAATGTAGAATTCCACAGGGGGTGTATATCACATAATAATCACACACAACAACACATTCCCAACAGCTGCACACCCTCATTATACTAAAGCAAGAAATTATTGGAATCTCACCACAAACATGTTGTCAAATAGTTTATTTCACTAAAGTAAATAAACTACTCCAGAAGCAAATGGTTTGAATAGCCTATTTACTTTCTGAATCAACCNTAAGATGCCTCGAAAATGTATCAGCACATACCATCTCAGTATTATAGACATCCCTTTGCTTAAGCTATTGAATAATACGCAAGTGAATCTGATATTTGTAAATAATCTGGCTCAGACGAGTTCTCATGTTGTTTCTAATGAGTCTTGGGGGAATATCAGAAACTGCTGTAAATTATTGAGGATATTAGACCCCTTGAATGTTTCTAACTTGCTCAGAAATCATTCAGCCTACAACATTGTTCTTTTATGCAGTTGTGAACATCTTGGCGATATCTAAGAAAGAAAGATTTCCAGACTGAGTGAGATTTTTGAAATACGTATTAGAGCTCAATATAAAAAGAATAGGCTTTAGTGTTATTATCTGTATGACTCTGTTCACCACCCTAGGTGCAAGGAAATCCGAAACGCACACATCTAGCACTTAACCCCAACTGCCCCACCTCAACTGGAACAGCCTACCCCCAATATATTATGCTATCTACCACCCTCCAAGTCTTTAAATGCTCACTCAAAACTAAGTTCAGATTGGCCTACTCCTCATACAGATACTAACACTAAAGACTATTTTTTTGATATATATATATTGAGCTCTAATACATATTTCAAAAATGTCACTCAGTCTGGAAATCTTTCTTTCGTAGATATCACCAAGATGTTCACAATTGCATAAAAGAACAATGTTGGNTGCTTTCTGAGCAAGTTATTAACATTCAAGGGGTCTAATATCCTCAATAATTTANNGCAGTTGGAACATAATTTCTNATATTCCCCCAAGACTCATTAAAAACAACACTGTGGATCTGAACACAACTGCCTTCTTTTGCGTATGGTGACATAACAGTTGAGCGTAATAATGTTCCATTAACAAGTACAGAATTAGTCATGAATAATGATAATGGTTGCATGGTTTCGAAGGTTTATTTTCTGTTTGTTGACAAATGTAAGAAAATAGAAATAATATAGAACCTTATAGGCCCCTCCGCTGACAATGTATGTACAGTTGGTTACNCTTTGTAGTGTAGCTTCCATGCGGTCAAGGGCAGGACACTCCCCTCATTCATTTGAGGTTACAAGCTAAGGATCCTACCTTAAATGTTACACTCTATCCTCACGTAAAATGGAGACAGCAGGAAAAATGCATGAGACGTAAGGACATAACCCAGTCGTTCTAAATAAGGGTTTCCGAATTTTGGGCAGTCCTCCTGGTATCCTGGGAGAGTCTGCAAATCTCTGCCAACCTAGAGTTATAAAACCCTTGCAGCAGTGTTTAACACACTGATCCAGGAGCAACAATAACAAACAAGCAATACATATGTAGCTTGAGGGTACAGAGTAATAANAAAGAGGGTCTGAAAGCATATAGAATATTAACAATGGAGAAAGACAGGAGAGAAGAGGGCAGGTTAAGGTAGATAACCGGAGGGTGTGGGACAATGCTCATGAGAGCTTACA
>JABWIB010007216.1:16243-31155 GCA_016617825.1 Platyplectrum ornatum
GTGTGTACCTAGCTTAAGACAAGACAACAAATCACCTATAGCACAAACCAATCACTCAATTCCAGTCAACAATCAATTAAATTCACTACCTACTCTCTCTGGACCTGATTCAAAGTATTTTGCGGCCGAACGCTGAATAGAGCGCAGGGAGAGGGGCATGCCTTATGCCCCGCTTCCCTGCGCTATGTAAAAAACCGCAGAGGCTCCGGACGCTGTGTCCGGAGCCTCTGCCAGTGTATACTCACAGCGGTGAATGAATAAAAAAATAAATAAATGAAAAAATGAAAAAAAAATTAATAAATTAATAATAAATAAATAAATATTAGTTAAATAAAAAAAAACACAGNCACACTTTATTTAATATGTAATTTTTTTAATTACATTTACTATATTTTTAACTTTTACAGGTAATGAGGCAGGTAATTGTCCATAGGACATTACCTGCCTCTCGGTGTCCTGACATGGTGCAGGCTGCGCTTTCAATTAGCAGGGCTTAGATCTGCTAAAGGCGCACATGCAAATGAGAAAAGGGGCGTGGAACGGCCCTTTTCTCATTTGCATGGAGCGGAGTCGCAGAGGCACGGAGTCGGGCTTTGCGCCCGACTCCGTGCCATTCAGAACCGATTTGCGCATACTCAGATCGGCGAAGATTCGCGTCTGAATCAGCCCCCTGGTCTCTCCAACCCTCTTCTATCCCTTGTTCTCACCAAACCACTCTGACTCAGTTAGAGGTCATGAAATGGCTTTTTATCATAATGAAGGCTAGCTTGTACTGCAGGTGTGCAAGAATTAAAACTTGCTTGTTTGAATTAAAACTCGACGGTGTGAGAAATTAAACTCGCATTGACATAAAAAACTCGCCATAAAACTTGACAAAACTCGCATTTGAGAAATTCTCGACCACTAAACATGACCTATAGTGAATACTTTAACTGACTGAAAACACGCCAAAAAACCCAGACGAGACACAGCGAGAAATTCACACTCCAAAACACGTAAACAGTAAATGTCCCCCAAAATGTTTCATTTGTTCCTTGAAGATGAACAAATACATTTCACCAGCATCTTGTGTGGGAACTTTAAAGAAGCAGAAAAAGAGACACATTGTTTTAGAATATATATATATATATATATATATATATATATATATATATATATACCCCAGGGGTATTAGGATTATTTGTTTATATGTGATGGTGCTGTGTACAAATGTGATTTGTACATCAAAGAGCAGGAGAGTTCCCCATGACTTAAGCTCCTGATTGGCTGAGGGGAGAGAATCTTATAGAGTGTGTGGCAGTTGACAATTGGAAGTAGTAACGCGTGCAGAGCAGAGCTAAGGAGACGTTGAGTGCGGACTGAGAGCGGGCCCCTGCAGTTTTATGTGAGCTGAGAGAAAGTACCTGGACAGCCTTGCGACAAAAGTGACAGAGTTTACTACCGTGAGCATTGACAGTGATACCGGAGAGACAATGTGACTCCATGTGAGGACCTGATCGTGATCCTGAGGAACACAGTATATCCAGTCCTCAGCAGTATCGGAGCACCAGAGACCAGTTTATTGGGTGTACACTGGCACAAATACTGACACTCGCACCTGTTAATTAAGGGAGCAGGAAGTAGTTTCAGACCTGTAAAGACTGACATTCACTGTTAACTCCCTAACTTGAAGTGTCACTGCCATCGTGGATACATTTTTAGGAAAATCTTGATAGTTAAAGTGAATTTAAGTGGAATTTAGCTTAAAGTGAAATAGACAGCTACGTTCATTTTTTTGTAATAAAAATCTAAACAGTTTGACACTGGTGGTGACCTTTACACACACACACATATTTGCCCAAGATGCTCCGACCATCTGGCACCTCCTCCTGCTGCCTCACTCTCCATCCGTCACTTAACAGCAAAACGCTTACCGCTGATGACGTCAACAGACTCTGCAAGTTCTCCTTCATCCGGTTCTCGCAAGATTCCTGCAAAATGGGCTTGTCTCCCTCTCTGGTTGCTTGCAGCATCTATTGGTCTGTGCCTGTGCTTTGTGCTCGGTGCCTTCTGTACATCCTCCCTCTTGTCCCCTTGTCCTCCTGGGAGTTTGCAGGGGAATTGAAAAGTGGGGATGTTGTCCTTAGCAACCAATCAGATTTGAGCTCACATTCTTCAGTATGTAAAAGGAAACTGAGAGCTCAAATCTGATTGTGTGCTATGGGCAACATCCCATAGCACCCAACCCTCTCCTAACTTGTTTTCAATCACGCATCACACATTGCCTAAACGTCTAGATAACTTAACCATCATCACAGACACACACGTCATACGTGCGACGAATCACACAATTGACAGACAGATTAATAGATTGCAGTGCTTATCTTTCAATAATGATTCCACATTGCCGCAGAATTTAAAACTTGATGTTTGACATTAATGCATGAAAGGATAGTCCTGAAGATATACTGCTTTGTTATTTTTCTTGTCTTTAAATGGTTGAGTTTTCCTCCTCTAGGATGATTTAAAAGCTATAATTCTAGCAGGAGGGGAAGAGTGTTGTTTTTTCTGACCATGCATAACATGTTTAAATTAAAAATAGGGCTGTAAACTGAAGATGCTGACTGAAGATTCTGTCAATGTGTTTTGCAGCTCATCAGGCAAATTGAATTCATATACTCTTCATTGCTATTAGATGTGAATTTGTACTCGCAGAAATTGACTTTAATTATCCTCTTCAGATGCAGGTGAAAGGCATTTTATTTAGAAAGTGGAGGAGAGTTAGAAATGGCAATGCCAGTGACCTTCATACGAACTCTGCTGTAATGTATAAGACTTGATTTCTGGGTCATAAAAAAGATAGTGTACCATTCTATCAGCTTTGAAGTATGCAGTTATTTAAAGATTGTGCTGAAAAATGAATTAGGTTAGAAACGACATCAGTGGGAAATATACTCAACCCAGGAGTAGTAGATTACTCTTTATAGATGGATTAGGTATTATAAACCCGATTTATTGGACATGTTCGGCTTGTATGTCAATGTACTTTAACATAAGTCAAGATAAGTATCAGAATTTTAAACCTCTACATTTTCTTTCAGCAGATCTGTTTAAAAGTAACAAACAAACAAACAAACAAAACCCCTACTTTTATAAAGAAGCAGCAAATCAGTATATATTTAATAAATCAGTTGAACAATACTTCTGTCAGCTCAAGATGGTAATAACAGCAAAGCAAACATTGTTTACAGCAAGTCTATGAGATGCTTGTGTTACAAAGACCCATTACTCCTAATTGCTCTTATTGCCTATATATTAATAGAAGTCTCTTCACTGTACACTAGGGGAATAACTAGAACTGTTCTTTGTGAGGACTTACATAAATCATTACATAATAAGATTTTCATTTATATAGTTATGTAGTTATTTTTTTTTTTGCTTGATTAACTAAACTAGTAAGTATCAATGTTATAGAAAAAGGTGACAGCTTCATGTTACTCATTTTATACAGTACACATTTTTATGACCCAGCCCAGTGGTGAATATTATCTATATAGCAATACAAACATGAGAAACACATAAAAAAGTGTGGTAGTCAACCCTGTCCATATGGCACTGCGGACTGGATATTTTCTGCTGTGCTTTTCTGAGTGCACAAGCTTTATAGACACTCACTTTTTTGCTCTGATATTACTATTATTATTATTATTATTATTATTATTATTATTATTATTATTATTATTAATAATAATATGATTAGTATTATTTCATTTTATTATTTATTAGAGTTGTGCATCAATCTGTTTATCTGGTGAATGTGCAAGAAAATTAGCACTGTGATTGCTCAGAATCAAGCAAGCCCATAGATGCACTGCTTCCCATCTGCTCTGCACTATTGGAATAAGAAGTTCCATAGTTGTATAAATAAGAAACAGGTGGTTTTCACATTTAAATAGTCACAGTAGCAGCAGGGCCATTGAAGGGGTGTACTCTTTACCCGGGCCCAGAGCTGCAAGGGGTCTGTCATTTATTGAGATTGATGGTTTTTGGGGGTTTTATTTACTCTTTACCGAGAGAAATCTACAGAGAAGAGAAAGAACAGTCTATGCATGGCAATACCATGTTGTCGCGTTGTGGCGGAAAATAACTTGTGATGATTAAATTTAAGGGGACCCCAAGAAGTTGCTCTTCCAGGGTCTAGATTTTCCCTTGGTGGCACTGAATAGTAGTGTAAGCTGCCTGTGCTTCCACCATATGCTTAAACCATATAGGAGGATAGTGTAAGTTACAGGTGTAGGTAATTTTTAGTAAAAATATTAACTGTTTTGTAAAATAAAAATATAATGTATGTATTTTCTTTGCACAAAACTATGAATCAGGTCCAAAAGTGCTGATCCAGGCATGGGCTTAAGTTCTAAGTGCAAATCTAGTTCATGACCTTAAGGTGGGAAAATATATCAGTGTACTTTTATTAATTCTTATTATTCTATTATTATTCTTATGTGCATCTTGGTATTCGACTATTTTTTACAGTGCTATTGAAATGCTTGAATTAATATCACTTGTTCAGTTTAATATTTTTTTGGTTTATATATGAATAGGAGTTACACATAGGTAAATTGGCGTGTTAATGAGCCAGATAAGGGAAGGTGACAAAATCACATTTTGATAGACTCTAATAAACATATTAAAATCTAATCCCTCACACAAACAAGAAAAATATAGTTGATTTCACAGTACAAATATTTGTTGTTATTATCTTACCAAGATACTTGTCCCAAGTGCAAAAAATAGCTCATCTAAAAAGGAACATGGTAGGCAGGTTGCAAAACTAGCCAAGCAGTTTATTTAATGCAGATAAACCAATCTCTGCATGAAATAAACCTCTAGGCTGTTATTGCTTACTCCTTGTGTCTCCTCTATGAATTACTTTCCGGTATTTAATCTTCTGCATGAGAAAGAAGTCATCTGGGAAATTATTATTATCTTTTATTTATGTAGCACAATAATATTCCACAGTGCTCTATAGTATAAAGCAAAAATTAAATACAGCTATTTTAGAAGCAACATTTTAAAGCCCGAATAGATACTGTATGTTTGTACACAGCTGAAACAGGGGAAATATATATTACCAGTAATATCATATAACTTGATGAATTAAACCACCTAAAAGAAAATACACCAAAGCATGGCAATACTCATAATTTTTGCAACAAAGATAATAATAAAATGTTAAATTTTTACTACACATCCTGTGAAATTTAGTGCTATTTACTATTAAAAGAATTTTTTAATGTTTTTGAATAATTTGGAACCTGGTGATACAAATTAAGGAAATGTGCATCCATAGACTGGAAAATAACATGTTTTTCTGTTGCCTTTATCATTTCCTGTAAACACTTATAGACAATGATTAACTTCAACGTGAATAGGCATTTTAATGCACATTTTTTAGATTCCCATCTTTGTGTCATTTAACAAAGCCACTGATTTTTCCACCCCACGGGGTATATTTACTAAGCAGCGAGATTGCACTGAGATTGAAAAGTGGTGATGTTTCCCATAGCAACCAATCAGATTTGAGTTCACATTCTCTAGTATGTTAAATAAACCTGCGAGCTATAGGCAACTTCCCCACTTTCCCCCACTTATCTCACTGCAATCACGCCGCTTAGTAAATATACCCCCAGGGCTCAGTTTCTCCAGATACTTCTGGCTTCATACACATGTATATGACACTGGAATTTCATTATTTTTAAAATATTTATGTTTTTAACCTTATTAACATTGTCATTGTCATGGATAGCCTGCACAGTCTGTATTGCTATGTTCATATTGCCACCCGGAAAAAAAAAATATTTCCCAGGCCTCAGACATTCCCTTGGAAAATGTCCTGATTAGAGTAACCACTCATTACAGCAATAATCAGTGCTGAGGAGGGAGGGAATGGAGGGCCTCCAGAGATTAACAGGAGGCTCTTGCAGTGAATGGAGAACAAGAAGAACAACTGCAAAGAATGACAGTTGCTGCACAAGTGGACTGGCATGCTGAATATGTGAACCCCATAGCAAGTGCCAACTGAGGTTGGGTAGTTTAAATAGGTTAAATATGTGGGTACAGGGTCCAATACATACCCCCAACTGTTCCAATTTCAGCAGTACAGTCCCGGTTTGAGGGACTGTTCCGCTGTCCCTCCCTCCCTCCTACCAGTTTGTCCTGCTAGGGGGACAAACTGGTAGGAAAGTGTGTTTCTTTTTCATTTTGCCATGAACGCAGCCAATCAAAAGGGTGGTGGGGGGCTGAAAAGGGGGTGGGGCTTTGGCACTGGTGGGTGGGATTTGGGCGTGTAGGGGAGGGACTGAGTTAAGTGGTTTGGCCAGGGCAAGGGGCGGAGTTTGCGGGGCAGGTCATGTCTGTCCTGCTTTCTCCCTGGCAAATGTTGGAAGGTATGCAATATGCTTTGCTTATTAATAAAATTATGAATAATCTTTCTCTCTCATCCCTTAAGTGACAAGCATAACCCAGATGCCTGAATGTAATGCAACCTGTCTGCATGTGTGAACCAGGAGGAAAGAGAATTTCACAGTCGTGCCTGTTGTATCAGAAGAGTAACTGTGTTTCATTTTCCCATTAGTCTCTCCCTTTGCTCACATAATTTATTACATCACTGTATGTATAAGGAACAGAACATCTATAAAGTTGTAAAAGAAGTTGCTACTTTTCCAAATGTCAAAACCTTTCTGAAGACAAACCTGGTAATGATGACTGCCCTAGAGCTTTGATGAACCGTCCTGTTCTACAGTGAAAGGAACAAAATACTGGCTATGAAAAACAATGAATCACATTTGTCTTTCATGACTCACATTAATTAGCATTGAGCATGATATACTGCATGGACTGGATTTGAAAAAAATGTCATTGAGATGTTGCCTTTTGGAAAGTTTGGAATAATGTCTTACTTCAAAATATAAATTAAATAATATTATCTTTTTGATGCAAAAGATATGTAAAAACTAAAGTATACTAATAACAATGGGCTCTATAAAGCCCTTAACACTTAATTTTGAAGTAATAAGGGCAGTTTTCACCTCCTTCTAATATCAGTTATTAGAGGGAGGAAGGAGAGGAAAAGCAGGGTACAAGTGTTAAGACCGCTGGGAACAGTATCTCCCAGTAAGATAAAAAAATAAAACATTTTTTTAAAAAAATATCAGTGGTGTTCCTGGTTCATATGAACAGGAGCAGTATCACTGTCAAGAAAAAAGTAAAAAAAAAAAAAAAGCAATAAGAATGATAAAATAAATAAAATAATTAAAACGTAACTGATCGGTGTGTCAGCCTCTGGTCCCGGCACATGCGCAGTATGGAAATTTTGGAACTTACAAAATGTTCTAAGTTCAATAATTCAGCTACTCCGCATGCGTCAGGAATGAAGTCGATGCCATGAAGGTAAGTTTTTTGTTTTTTGTAAATAATGTGAACAAGAGTGCCAGGCTCGCTGAGAACTGAAGCGAGCCTGACATGCATCGTTCACCTTTTTATTTTTTTTAATCAGGGATCATATCCAACATTTGACCTGTTGCCGGAAATATCCACGGAAATCCATGTGGTCATAAATAGTTTAATTTAGTGTTGTGTGCATGTATCTGTGTGAGCAGATTATAAAACAATACACAAACCATACAAATGTTTATGGTACTTCTGACAGGGCCCAATATTGTAAGAGAAGTTGTAAGCAAAAGGCCAAAGACATTGTTTTTGTAGCAGAAACTCTATAACATTCTGGATAATCCTAGCAAAACTTTTATGTACTTCAGATTTGCTTTTGTATGGTTATTTTAAAAATGGATCAGCACTTATACATGCTCTAAGAAGTTTTAGAAGCTTAAGGGATATTAAACTTCCCATGACTGAGAGTCACACCACGCAAACAGGATTATCTTTATTAGAAATAAATGACACGGACACATAGTTAAAGGTGAATTAAATTATTTGGCATTTATTAATTTTAATGTTAAGGGGATTTTTGACCAAATTGTCTAATATCGATTACTTTTAATTTGATGGGGACAAAAAGCAAAGTAAGTAAAGCAGATCATAAATACAGTAGTACACCAGCTCAATAATAAGTAAAATAATAAGTAAAAGGCAGAGGAGCACTAAAATCTCGCAGCAGCCCAAAAAACAAAGGAATGGCCAACAATAAGAACCAACCATGTTTTTACCACATTCTCTATTAGAGAAAAAAACGACAAAATCAGTAACCAGGAAATGCGTTGTAATAGAGTATAAACAACATCCTAACACTAAGGAATGAACGTGGGATGCTGAAGGCCCTGGGCTAAGGTAAAAACCTCACAGCTTGAAAGGGGATCATATGGGGGAAACTAAGACGCCCAGGCTGTGAGGGAAAATCCCTACAATAGCAGCAAGCAGTACCGGCTAATCCCGTACAAATCCAGGACTGCAAGCAGGAGGGAGGGAATCAAGAAGCATGGTAACTAAATTAAACACCAGCATCGTCCAGTTGATCTCCTAATTCAGGTCTGATGTAACCCTGAAAGGCAGATGATGACCATCTTCCCAACTGCATCACAGCTTCAGGTGAAGCTCCTCCAACAGCTGCAGAAGTTGCGGCTCCAATCCGGAATGAGTGGGTGCCGAACTCGCTAGTCTCCAAACCGATACCCACAAGACACTTCTGAAATACAGCTCAGAACTGAAATTGGGTTAACTGAAACTGGACAACCTGAGACAGGACAAATGAAGGAATCAGAGTGTTCAGAAATAGTAACCCACCGTCCCCTGCCTGTCTGGTCTGTCTTGCTAAATGGTATAAAAAATTGAACGGAATCAGTCAGAATACAAACATGAGAAAACATCATTCCAGAGGACAGAGCAGTTTTTGAAGAGGAAATCAATTCACTAACACGGAACATCCCTCCAAAAGCCACAGTGAAGGCAGTCCGAAAAAGAAGATTCTCAAAGTCAGAAGAAGCAACGTACGGAAGAAAACGTGACAAAATAGATACAGTCACAGGACGTCTACAGTCAGTGTGTCGAGGGCGCAATCGAGCCCAACCCTTTAGGACTCTGGAAACCAAAAAATCCTTTGTAATGTACACCAGCCATGTATGCCTTCGACTTACCTCCGGCATACATACCCAAAATGTACTCATGCAAACAGGATTTATCATTTTGGAAACGTCCTGCGTTGGTGACTTGGAAAGACGTCCAATCCGCCCACATGTCCCGATACGCTCTCAAGGTATTTGGGGCCAAAGACTGCAGAGCCAAGGATTCTATGTCTGTTCGTGACAAATAGAAGAAGGACAAGGAATACCAGTCAGTACGCATCAGGGGCAAGCTCCCTAAAACGAACCCAGTCGATATGTGAAAGGGCATCCGCAAAACAGTTATTAACACCAGGAACATGCTGAGCTCTGAAATGAACGTTAAACTGCAGGAATCGTAAAACCAAATGATGTAACAAACAGATAACAGGGGGTGATGACGCTGTTTGTTTGTTAATGATGTGAACAACGCCTAAATTGTCACAAAGTTAAACAACCGAGGAATTTTGAAACTGGCTAGACCACAATTCAACAGCAACCACGATAGGAAAAATCTCTAACAATAACAATTTTTTTGTAAGGCCTGCATTTTCCGTAGCGTGATGCTATTCGATTGAGCAATCTCAAATATGAGAGCGTGTAATTGCTGAGTTTTGTCAAGGAGCAATCTGCATAAACCGTCAACGTATCAAACTCAATGCCCAAGTAAGATAGACATGAGGTGGGACCTTCAGTTTTTTCGTCAGCTACAGGAGCACCAAGAGAAGAGAATAGAGAACTCATGGAAAATAGAACGTTAGTGCAAGCGCTACTGTTTCCGTCATCATCAATCAGAAAGTCATCTAAATAATGAGCTATACCAGGGTAATTTGTGGCTGCCACTATGCACCAATGGAGAAATGAGCAGAAAGTCTCAAAATACACGCATGACACCAAGCATCCCATGGGCAGACACTTGTCGACAAAATAATTGCCTGAAAACTGTATGCCCATGCACTTAAAGAAATCTGGATGAAGGGGAAGAAGGCGAAACACTGACTCAATGTCAAGCTTCGCCATCAAAGCCTCATCAAATGACTGTTATTTTACGCTAGCATATTCCACCTGTATGGCATCATTAACTTCTTTTGCACTACCCCCACTGGAGAAATCACTAGATTCTCCAGAGGAGGAGTGGGAAAAGGACCAGCCATTCTGCCTTCAGTCANTTTTTTAGCCAATTTCATACGTAGTACCTCAGGAAATTGATCTGCGGATTTAAGGTTCCACAGAACCACCTCAGAGATCGCCCTGCAAATAGGAAGGTGAAAACCTTCGGTGAAACCGCGCAGCAAGAAATTCACAGCTTCAGAATTAGGATAACGCACAAGCCAGCCCTTTAAGGGTTCAACATTAACGGGGGACCTGGCTTTGTTTAAAGATCCAGATGGACTGGGAGGCCTGGAGGAAGTGGAGGTGGAAGGTTGGGCAATCTTTGATGGCATGGGAACCACCGCAGTGCAAGCAAGCATGTTTATACAGACATCTGAAACCTCTTGTACAGGAGCTGTTGTTGAGGCCAACGGTTCTTGAGACAGGTCTCTCTGTCCAGTAACAGTGCCAGGCTGCAAGAAAACGACAGGTACGTCAATGGTCACATGCTGAGCAGATACAGAATTAGTGCTAACACATGGAATGTGAACATTAGATGAGGCAGAAGGAGCACTAGGAAGGTCAAAAGGAGACCTAATAGACTCTACACCAGAAAGCTGTTGTGTCGGAGACCTGGATCTACCAATAAAAAGAGTCTGCACATAAGGAAGAAGAGGCAACAAAGCACTTAAGCCAAAAGGGAGGTCTTGCTGATATGCTGACAAGGGAAACCCACTCAGATTGTCCCTTTGTTGACTCTCTACGTTGCAGCAACTACGCCTCCCATAACTGCTATGTCTGCTCAGGCTGCGCTTTCTGTGATGACTACGGTGACTGTAAAGACTGCTGTGCCTATGAGAACTACTACGCCTGTGGTGACTGCTACACTGGCGAGGACTATTGCTCCTATGTTGACTACTATGTCAACGGCTGCTGTTGTTCCTACGGCTGTTACTACGCCTGCGGCTGCTACTACGCCTGCTGCGTTGATGATGCCACTATGACCCAGATGCGCACCAGACCTAGAACCTCTGGAGTGCGATCTGGACTCATAACCATGGTCACCAGAGGCCCTACGCAAAACATGTTGATCTCTCCTAGGTGTTCTCCCCTACTCCTGTCCCTGGACCTGTGAGACAGACCTTGGGAGCCAGAAGGGCCCCTCTGACCAAACCCAGGGTCAGCCTCATCAGACCTCCTTAGTACCACCTCAGTGGGAGAAGTGCTCACCATAGTGTATAGAGTATAAATGATTTGTTGACCCTGCACACCAGAGTTTTCACTCACACTAGTGTGCAGGCCAACACTGGGCAGCAAGGAAGCTTCCCCACCTCCTATGATATCCAGGGCCAACCTCTCGGACCTACCTCTATGGGACCTGCGCGCTCGCACCCTAGAGTGGTCTACTTGCCTATTATGTGGCCTGCAATAAGGGAGCTGGAGCTGGCTACCAGTGCTTACTGCCACTCCAACGTCAGCTTGCTGGACGAAGCCGCAAGATGGCCGCTCCCCGGAAGCAGTACAGCTTCCGGCACCACGTGACTCATCCCGAACTTCGGCCGCGCACGCAACGGAAGTACCAGTACTCCCTCACCAGATACCATCAACTCTGGTTGCGCCCCTGCGTGGGTCACAACTGGTCAGCCCTCACTTCTCTTAAGCAGTGGCTATCAAAAAAAACAAAACAAATAAGATTAAGGCATCTGTATTTCATGCCAGTTAATCTGTTGACTAACTGTGGCAGTGTTAGAACTTCTTGAACTTTGCATCCAAACATGCAAAATACTTTTTTGAGTACAAATTAATATGGTTATGGAATATATACTGTAGTTTGACTCAGGGTCCTGGCTCACAATTTTGTGAAAAAGACCCCCCTCCAGACCTTTTATTCTATGACTTTGACTGTACATTATCAGAAAAACATCATATTTTACTTGATTTGTCCTGCTATATTTGTAATGCAACTGTAACTCCTACAGTTTGTGTGAGAAACTGAGGATTAATGAAAAATAAAATACACTACAGACAAACAATCTGACAAGCCTGGTGGAGTTACCAGTAAAAAATAAGGATACCACAAGGTAATTATGCAGGAACAGTAGATACATGTAGGTCAGTTAAGATACATTGAAGTTGCACCTTCCTTACCAAAAAATACCGGCCAGAGTAAAAGGAGATTCAGCCCAGCAGCCAGAATCTTAAAAAATAAAGGTATACATTTTATCGCTAACTTTATTGCTTTACATTATGCACAGCTCTCCAGCAGCAAATCACTGATACTCGATCACTGTGCAATCATATTTCTCAAATGTGCAAAGGGAGATCACCTCCCTTGCGCTCATGGAACTTTCAACGGTGGGACTATATTAACAATTACACACCGGCAGAGTCAATGCATTAATGTAGTTCTTACATAAGGGCTTAGCAAAGCCATTACTATATGATTCTTATATCCCAACATGCTTATACGCTGTTCACATGTCAACCCATCCTACCCCGCGTTGTAAAACTTTCCAGAAAACTGGAATCCTGAACACGAACACCTCCAGAATTTATCAGGTTTCTACTTGCATGGAATGAAAAATAATCAAGTTTGTATTGGATCCTAGGAAAAAGTGCAAAATAATCAAGTAGATTTTCAAAGGATTTTCTAAATTCAAACCCAAATTCAACTACAGCCCTGAACCCAATGGATTATGGGTACAAGGGTTATGGTTGCAGATGACAGCTTTCAGTGTGTTTATATATGGAGTGCTGAGGGCTGCTTTAATCTGCCAGTATTTGACAGACTGTGCTCACACCAGACAGGGTTCCACATGCTAACACCCCCGTCTAGATATGAGCACTACCTAAGGCTATAAGGCCAAGTCAATCAACTTTCACACTTNCCTAAAGCTACTGTATGACTTGGTCCTTTACCAAGTCTTGATTATAAACCAAAAAATGCATTATCTTCTTTTTTTTAATTACATGAGTATATTAATTTGAAACTTTGTTATTTAATCTCATTCAACCATAGATTACATTGTATTTTTTATTTTGTTTTTGGTGGTGGGCGTTTATTGTGGCATTATTGCAGCTCTACATGAATTATGTGTTTCAGTAATACCAGATACCTACAAGTAAATGATAAAGGTATGTTAATTATCAGGTTTTCGACAAAATGCTAAGGGGTAATGTTCTGTACATTAAGTCCATGTGACATATGAACATGCTTCTGAATTGCCACGTTTAATTATTTCACTACTCTTACTAAGAATAACTAAGGCATTTAAAAATAGATTGCCAGGGACACAGTGTCAAATGTACTTGTACAACATCTAGTAAAGTTAATATTGGCCATTGGCTATGGTTTTAATTTATTTGTTTAGTTCAGATTTAAAAATGTGAATCAATATTTGTAATTAAATATGATTGATTTTATTCACAGAATTCATTAATCCATCTAAACAGCTTCTGTACAATTTAGGCCATGTTGGATAACTGCTATGTATCATTGTTTGGGGGGAAAAAGGCTTTTCGATTTTTGCATATTAAGTCTCTTTATCAGTGTTAAGTCAGAAACAGCAATGGCCATGATTATTTCAACTAACTGCTCATTGCATCTTAACAGTTTTGCATAAAGAAAAAGGAAAGAAAGTGGAAGGGGAGATAATTTTTTTTATGTAATTGCAGTACTCCAACTGGTTTCTCCATGTTCTGCTGAATTTGGGCCTGCCTGCTTATTACTTCTCCAATAATAAGCACAATATTATGAAAATGTAAATGTTACTTTACATAGAAATTATGTATTACAAAGATTTAACACACCAAAAATCAAACTGAACTCTATTGTGCTGATTGTCAGCTATATCAACCCGCTCAGTTGACTCCTCCTCCAACAAGTTCCTTTACTTCTCCCACAGCTCCTCCTCCTCCATCGGCTCCTTCTCCACCAGCTCATTCTGCTCCTGCTGGTGACGAAACATATCAGAACATTAGCAAAAGAAATCTCTTTTTTCGAAACAGTACAGAAAACCAGGAGAGAGGCTACCAACACCTTCCAAAAACACAGTGTAGTTGTAGTAACCCACCAAAACAAATACATCAACTGCGAAAAGAAACTATAAGCAGCACCAAGCAGAAACATTGAGGAGCCACAAAATGACAAGACAGCTCCCATCTGTAGAACAACAGAAATTTTTTTTTGCTGAAACATCACGTTTTATTCCTCTCAACTTAAGTGAAAGACTTATACCTATTGAAAAAATTATTTCTTTTCCACACTACACAAAAGGGACAATACAGAGATTTACACACAACTTGCCACCTCTGTGTATTATTCAATTACAAATTATGAACAAAATGTATGTATGTTTGAGAAAACTATTATTGTTATGGGATTATATCAGTAACAACACTGAATGCTGGTCTATATTAGAGATGTGCGCCGGGCATTTTTTTGGGTTTTGGTTTTGGTTTTGGATCTGGATCTCCCTTTGGTTTTGGATCTGGATGTGTTTTGCCAAGACCGCCCTTGTGGGTTTTGGTTTTGGATCTGGATTTTTTTGCAAAAAATGCTAAAAATGGCTAAAACCGCATAATTTGGGCCTTTTTTGGTCTCTAAAGTATTATAGACCTCAATTACATTAGTTTACACTCATTTCTTGTCAAGTGTGATCACTTTCCAGCTCACAAAATAGTTTTTAACCTGGTTTTAGCCAAAAGTTGCACCGAACAAGGTTGAGG
>JABWIB010007226.1:13064-26301 GCA_016617825.1 Platyplectrum ornatum
CTTACATTCTCTAGTATGCAAAATGAAACTGAGAGCTCGAATCTGATTGGTTGCTATGGGCAACTTCCCCACTTTTCAATTCCCCAGCAAATTCCCTGCTTAGTAAATATACCCCTATGTTAGTGATTGGGAGATAGCATTCAGGAAGATGGGAGGTGGANGCATGTAGGGTGCAGGAGCTGAGCTGTGAAAGAGGTTTCAGCGCTTTCTGAAGTAAAAGTACAGAAAAAAAGAAGTCACAAAAAGTCAGAAAACTCATACACAATAGTTTGGATCGCATGATAGATGGATTTTTATTTTGGCTGGTAATTAAATTAATTTATGGGAATTGGTCAACCTTGAAAAAAAAGCTTTCTGCCTCGTGGTCAGGGATTTCATAACCATAAGAACCATCTTCACATCTGCACAAGGAGGCCAATTAAAAACTAATCCTTACTGCTGCAAGCCACAGATAAGGATTCAGAAATTTACATATTATAATTTTTTAACAAATCTTTTAAAGTCGTACGCATATGCAGAACGCGGAATTGCTGGGAATATTTAAGTGTACAAGAGAAATAAATAAATTGCACATAGGACATGGCAGAGAAAGGAGCCAGGTAATAATTGTGAATTACAATGTTACAATGTAATGCAGAATAAAATTTAATAAAATGATATACAGTAGACAAGCACAATAGTGAAAACATTTCATGAAATCATGTGCCTTAATTGCCAGGTCTATGGGCTTATGAATCAAAGTAACATTGTGAGACAAACACAGTTTAGCTGGGCATACACTATAAGATAAATTGTTCCAATCGAAAGATTTTTCAAGAGTGGGCAAAACCATGTTGAATTGCAGGGGAGGTAAATTGAATTAATAGCAATCGGTATTACAGGTGAGAGATTATGTTTTCCAGCACAAGTGTAATAACAGTGTAACAGTAACGCTGGTCAGTATATGTGTGCAACATGCAACAATAAAGCATTCTCCCTGCATGCAAACACTGACATTCATTTTACCCCCCCCCCTGCAATTAAATATAGTTTTGCCCACTCTTGAAAAATCTTTCGATTGGAACAATTTATCTTATAGTGTATGCCCAGCTTTTGTTGGAGGGACACCATTTCTTGAAATACAGTAGGCTGGCTGTTCATACGTAATGGCAGATGTTCTAGGAACAAAANTACTGAAGGTATACAGACCACAAAATAACCCAAGAAGACCTATGCCACTCCCTCTATGCTAGTGATAACTAATAGGAAAGTGAATGGGAGATGGGAATAGAGGGGTCATGCAGTATGAAAGTACCATGGTATGGAANGTCCTTTAACATAGGCACTTGCATTGCTATTTTATTCACACAAGTAATTCAAGTTATGATTTAAGCTACATAGATACATTTAATTAAATGAAAAATATGGTGATNAAGTGTAAGATGGGCCTTCAAAGTTTTCAGTATGTTTTTCAAAACTAGGTATACTTCCAGTTGGTAAAGTGTTTTTATAGTCCATATAATACATGCGCACCTTAAAGTTTTTATTTATCAATGGCATCCAGGAAAGACATTTTGATTGTCAAACCAATATGTAAGGTCAGTATTGGATAACAACATTAGCCACAAATATAGTAAAGCACTTTTTTATGATGTCAACCAATAGAACTTGGTGGTATAGAAACGCAAAAAAGAGTAGAACTGGAGAATCATAGTTTTTCAATTAAATCAGTGGGAGAAGTTACAGTATGGCATAACCACCATACACCGTCACTATGAGCCCTGATGTCAACACACTAAGGGGAATGATAACTGATATGAAATGATAAGGCAAATTAAAAATATTCCTTATCTACTCCAGACGTCCTCTGCTTTGTCCCCAATGCATCTCCCAACTCTTCCCCCATTTGAAACATATCGAGTTAATGAGATTCCAGTCAGTTAACCTGCATTTTAGTGCAGACAGATTAAATGTTGGCAGTCTAAACACTACAACTACACCATTTAATCAAAAACATTTGATNCACTACATACAGTATAATGTAGAAACTAACACAAAAGGCCACACATTTAACAAAATGTAAAAGTATTGGCAATACTGCAAAACAGACACCAATGACATTAGAGAATAAATTGCTTCAACAACCACAGCACACTGAATGTTACGAGAGATAAAGAGAAATATAATAAAAGCCATTTCAGAAAGTGTAACATATGTAAGATGTTATCAGGAATAAATATTTTATTATGACTTCATGTTTCCAATCCAAAAAATACAAATAAAAAAAATTACAAAAGTAATCTTCAAAGTAAACCTACATATCAAGTTAATTAAATTATGCATTTTCTAAAAGTAAATGAGAATGTGTTTGATATTTATATATTATTTATTATTTACATATTCAGGACTAATTACCTTTGATTTTAAATTAATTCTTTTTTGGAACATGTTAACATCAAAGACACATCCTTTCTTTAAAATGAATAAACAAAAGAAGTACAAGCGTTAGCTAATAATTAAAACACAAACCTGAGAGTGGAAATGATATGAGTCAAATAAATAATTACAACACATTAGCAGGAAAAATTCTATAATTTCATTATTTTTCTCTATAATAAGTTTAACAGAGGTTCTTAGCCTCATTTAGTATATGGACCACTTCCTGGTGCCATGTTGGACAGTTTGGTATGAATGCAGGGAGGTAAAGGCAGATAGCTATTTGTAATCTAACCAGATGCTAGAGGGCATATTTAATCTTTATATTGGTATATGTAAGCAACCAGAAAATGGTTGAAGCACCAAAGCAAGGTTGGAGCTAGAGGAACGGATCTTACTATGCTGTTGAACACTGTGGTGAAGGAATACAATGCTGTATTCAGCCATATGTAGGAGTGAAGACACTCTGTTACATTCCCAGAACTTCTATAGCAGGGTACACATCAGAACGATTATCATGTAATCACACAATGATAGACAGTTTCATCCAATTGTTCAGTGTGTACTCTCCAAATATGCGTCAGAATCATTTCAGACAGTCTGTGGTCGATATAATTTTGAGGAGTTTCTAAAACTTCAATGTGCACTGAAACGATCTTTAGACCACCGATTCCCTTTTATAATAAGTATGTAAAGTAAAGTATGTAATTACTGCTGCAAAGATTTTGGGGCGTTTTCTAGACAGTCAACAAGGCGGTGTACAGGGCATCATGCAGCTTGTGTATCCAACCTAATCCAACCTCATATAACATCGGGACAGCATGACATTTGGATAATCCNGAGAGGGCCAAGCATGCACTCACTGTTTGATGAGCATACCTCCCTTGGTGGATCTGGATCCTGTGAATCCAGGGTTTCGTACTGGGAGATTTTCTGAAGGGAGACGTGATGCGATGTGGACATCTCCTTTGCTAAGTGAGAGATTGTGGAATGCAAATAATGCAGGAAAGGTGTGATTAGTGCCTAGATTTCCAAACTGACCTCATTTATGTGCGTGGGGCACAGAAGGCTTGCAAGTCTGCACTGCCAAGGAAAGTGGTTCTTTTCCTGATCCTCTTGATTGGAAAACACCTCTGCATCCGGTGTTTTGACTTTAAGAAATGAACTGAAGAGAGGGTAATGGTACTGAATGGAATTTTAAAAATGTATTTGATCTAATTACATAATGGGTAAATAGCAGTAACCAACAGAGCCTCCCTGTATTAGAAGAGAAAGCTAGTTTAGGGTTTACCTAGCATCAGTTCATATAAAGGATAGACGTGTTACCGGTTACAGCTANGTTTGGCCTTAAACTGCAAAAAAAAATAATGGAAATTTCAACTCCACGCAAATGATGGAATAATGATATAATAAAATAACCATTACACAGTATCAGTATTGTTTCTCTTCACACTCTCATTCTCTAGACAAATTCTAAAAAGATAATAGCTTAAAAAACGAAAGCNTTCCCTAATTACACGGCTTGAAAGTCAGTGTTTGTCCAATAATAAGTGTTACCTGAGGCATTGCTACATTCCCAGGCATGTTTGACAAGCATAAAAAGAACACTCAGGTCATTGATAAAAGAATATCATTACCCATATTTCTGCATTTGTGCTGGGATCTGAAAACTGAAATAAGAATAAGCTGCAAAATATGTTACCATTATAACCAAGTATATTAGATCTATAAAATGCACACGTTTTAGTTTTACTAAATGTTTGATCATTAAAATGTTTGTCATGTCTATAAGTTACAGCATATATTAGATAAATGTAAATAAATGTAACAGGTAATTTTTATACAATTTCAAGTAAAAATATCTGAATTTAAATGCATTTATTTTTACCAAATTTTACATTNGCATAGATATTAAAACAACAACAAAAAAAATATGGTGACAGATGTGTTTTATTTTTGGAAATATCCATTTGTATAGGAAAAACATAATTGTAGTCATATGGAAAACCAGCAACTAAAACACACAGATGTGTTTGGTTGGTGGACCCACGGTAGGTGGCTGTCAGTGCTTCTGGAAGTGGAGTATTCCATTATTGTTCTAGTGTCTTATAGTGGAGTTAACCACTGTAATTATAACGAATGACATATTCATACATTAGCAATTGAAAACAGTTCTGAAGTTCTGAAATGATTAATTGACAATGATTGTCAATTAATATTCAGGGAATTGTTCTATAGTGGAAGAGAAAACAATAGAGAAGAAAATAGACCTCTCTAGCAATACTACTGGCTTGCTGCCATTCCTGAATTACTTTATCCAAATGGGTGATTTAAAATAGGAAAACACTAGAAGAAGTAATTGTAATAGATAAATCTTGTGTTTCAATCAATGCTAATGTACACTACATAATTTTGTATTTCCTATTCTCTTTAACTATTCTGGGNTGACATGCGAAATTCGGGCAATTCTCACAGTATCCAAGGAGGAAGAACCCAAAAGTCGGTAACCCTGTTTTATTTAAATAAAGGTAGAAACAGATAATAAAACCTGAATTAAGTAGAGGTAAGTAAAAGAAGTCTTTGGTTTCAGATCTTATAATATTTATCTTCCTTACCCTGTAGTTTACAAGTTATTTTCTACATGTGGACCTTCAGTAAGACGAGCGCAGTGAGTTGTCTTAGGGGCATGTCCTTCCACACATCCAGACCAGCAAAAAGGGAGTAGTGGCAGAGCAGATTTCAGAAAGTTTATCAGGGATGAGAAATGTTTGATTAGAATAGATATGGAGCAAGAGTATGACTCTCTGATTGGTTCCCTGTAGTCCTCGCCACCATTCTTGACAATTAACTTATTATANTGTAGAATCTGCAAATGAGCTGTAGAGGGATTTACCTTTTTGCAAATTGCATAGAGAACTAGAATGCTAGCCTTCATGAATTAATTATCCTGGATTTAATGGTATAATGCTATGAAAAAACTTNATTGACTAACTATAAAATGTAGGATAAGAGCTGAGGGGAGATCCAGTGCATTATCATAAGCATTAATTCTGTGTTTCAAATGAGAAATTAGGTGTGCAAGGAATCTGATTTAGGGTATGAATGGCTGGGAGACCTTCAGAGAGCCCTGGAACCCCTTTGCAGTACTGGGTAACAAGGTCCTTGACAGACTAATACCCCGTTCACATTACCTCAAATTAACTGTCTTTTTTGATGCAAAAGCCGTCTGCAGTGAAAAAGCCGGCTTCTAAACTTGGCTACTGAAAGCTGGTGTTCAGAGGCTGCTATTTAGAAGGGGTTTTGCCCTCCTATCCAGCTTTTTCAGTCAGTGTGAACAGTACATACCTGGCTTTCCTCTCCCATTGTGTTTGTGCAGCGATGATTGGCTCACACAGTCAGCTGTTTCCAGCACAATACTGCCTGTCTCTCCCCCCTCCCTTCATGTAAACAAATAATCACAGCCAATTACAGCACATTTTCTGAGTAATGATGTGTACTGGTAGCAAAATGTGAACAGTGCAGACACTGCTTTTTTTTTTACAAAAAACCTGGCTTTTTCAGCTAATCTGAATGGTCCTTTTTTCACAGCCCCTCCAATTTCCACACCTTTACACCCTGGCTTTTTCAAGCTTATCATGTAGTCAGTGTTACCTGTCTCTAAGAAGTGCAGCATGCATTTAGGGAGAATGGTCACCACGTCNAATAGTGGGTACACATCAGAAAGATGATCTTTCCAATCAACAGATAAATGGCCCTTTCAGCAGAAACATGTATTTTGTGAGTACACATGTAACAGATTTCTGCTGTGAGGGGCATTTATCTGTTGATTGGAAAGATTATCTTTCTGATGTGTACCCAGCTTAAGGGTGTCCAAAAAATGGCTCTGCTAGACAACAATTCAGCAAATGGATTTTAAGCTTGCNAACCTCTACTTATATCCCAGCCTACTTTTAATATCCCACAACACAAAACAACAGCTACTGTTAATAAATAAATACTCGGGTGCCAGATTACACTTCGGTGGTGAGATGTTCTNCATGTCAACTTGTTAAACTAATTAAAACATCAAAGGATAAGCAGCAGAATTAATTGATCATCAAAGACAATANGATGCACAATATGAGACTTTCATAGCGCAAAGCAGAAAGGATTTTTGCTGACTGGTAAGNCAAATGTTGAATTGGCATACTGTATCTACTATATAAGTAGACTACTCTGTCACATCACTGATATTGTAATAACAACCACTTATTATGTCATGACAATTATTACACATTAAATAGGTTTAGTAACAACAGTGCTAAGAATATAAAATAAAAAAAAATACAAAATATGCAACTTAANCAAACACAGAATCATCATAAACCAAGATCAAATACATCAACAACCAGGAAAATAATTAATAATANATATAAACCCTCTGGCTAGATGGAAGATTTAAACATCAAAGCTGATCTGCTGTCTAATGAAAAATCCAAAACACATACACACAACATATTTTGCCCCTAATATCAAACTGCAACCNTGACCAAACTCCCCAACAATTTCTGAGAAACTTTATACTTAGAAATCAAAAGGAGAAAACTTTTGGCTCCAATGTGCACGCAGCATACGCATAGTATGAACAAACCAACGTTTGCAATTACAGGAGACCTTTACTCTAAGGATGTACACATATCTATGATGTGTAACTGAAGAGTTAGCACTAGGATGCACAATGGAAAAAAAGCAAGAAGGAGACGGCAAGTACACTTCTTTATACACCAGTATTCCCTGATGGCAGTGGCCTCTTTCATCGGGTTATTGCGTCCCACCACATTGCAAAATATGTTAAGGAATGTTTTGGGGAACATAACAGCAGAACAATGAACTGAATGCTGGAATTGCTAAGTTAACCCCCACCCCCAATTTGTAGATGGAGAGTATGTCAAAATTAAGGGTTAAAGACAGCAATGTACTATTCACATCCCTCCTCTGCTCGTATTTCGAGCACAGACCATCCAATATTCAATACCCTGTCCCATACAACTTTGAAAATGGCAGTCTAAAAAATCTGTTATCGCTTATATGAAGATATCATTAAAATAAGTTTATGAAATATATATTTTTTATAAATAAATGGTGTCTATTATATACTTAAAGCTGGAACGATTCTTGTTTCTGCAANTATTGAAAATCATACCAAAAATCACTGTAGTGGGTGGTGCTGATTTTTCAATATGTATGAGAATCGGTCCACATGGAGAGAGGTGCGATGTCATAAGATAATTTGATCTTTTCTTCCCGTTGCAATTTGCTGAAATTGTTATGTCTGTGGGTATTTGAGATAATCGTGAACAATTTTTAAAAAATTTCTAGGATTATAGGACAGTGTGTTATACACATGTTTTGTACGCCCAATAAAGGAGAAGAAAAATTTTGTGTTTCTTGTACCTTTTTCCCCCTTAAACGATAATCGCTTAGTGTGTGGGCACAGTTTGCATACGATCATTCACATTTCTCCAAGGGAAAACTTGTTAAATTGTACTAGCAAATCGTGGCAAAGAGAGAATCGTTCTAGTGAGTGGTCAGATGCTTTAGATAGACATGCACTGGCATTCTATTATTGTACAATTGTCCCAGAAAGTACATCAGAGATCAAACTTTCAGGCTATCAGTCAATCTTCTTGCCCCACCAGGAGAGGCACGAACTTCAGCAATATTAATACAATAACATAGCAGAAGAGGTTATTTGCAGTCCAATAAGCAATTTAAATGCCTTTCCTACACACAATGCCAATATCATTTATTATATATGCTTTTAAAAGACTGGGGCAGCAAGTATATGTGTGCTTGTCTCTCTAACTGGTGATCCTACCAAATGTTTCATCTATCAATCAAGAAACACTTGCCATTTGCCTGGACCGAAACATTTCCAATTGAGAACAAATGATTTTGCTAAACATGGTTACCAAAGAAATATAATACATTTTTCTGGAACATTTTGGAATAGGAAGAGTCCTGTTATGTGAAGATGTGCATCTTCTGTATAGAAAAAACACGTTATTTGTTAGAGTTTTACCTTCTTGTAACTAAGTCAATGTGCAATACCTGTGCTTAAGCTGTTTTGGCAGCATACATTATTCCAATGTCAGCCATTTGTGAACAGTAGGTATACAATTCAACCCTTTGCTATTTAGCTTTTGTTTTACAGGACTTTCTGTTTTCAGAAAAGCTCATTTCTTGCAATTAAATGACTTAACTTCAGCACATTGGACCGGACCCAGAACTTCTAAACTGCATGTTTTCTGAATACTAGTTGGGCACATCAAATNTTAGGGGTACAGATCTGGATCCGAAATGATAGCTGTGTCCATCAGCGGGGTGGTGCGCATACTGAAAGTAAGCACTGTGGACAAGGAAGGTATATAAATAGTACAGTAAGGTTCATTTCTTACAAACTATCCACCACCCTAATTTTAAGTATGTGGCGATATGGACAAGTATGGCCAGCTTTACATTTAAGATAAATTGTTCCAATCGAAAGATTTCTCAAGAGTGGGCATGTTGAATTGCAGGGGAGGNAAATTGAATTAATTGCAATCAGTATTACAGGTGAGAGATGATGTTTCAAGCCCAAGTCTAATAACAGTGTAACAGTAACGCTGATCAGTATCTGTGTGCAAAATGCAACAATAAAGTATTCTCCCTGCATGCAAAAACTGACATTCATTTTACCTCCCCTGCAATTCAACATGGTTTTGCCCACTCTTACGGGGGTATACCATACCGGCACTTCTTCCACTGATGTAATTGAAAAACAAAAATCTCCATTGACTTCTATTATATTTTGAGTTTCACTTCTAAATGTCCATACCCCCACTTCTAAATTTCCACTTCGACCACTGATTGGAACAATTTATCTTATAGTGTATGGCCAGCTATAATCTTTAGGCAGGTGAGAGCTAGCATAACTCTGTATGAACAAGGGGAAGGACACCTTTCTGCTCCTATGACCAGTATGGTGAACACAATATAAGGGATCAATGAACCAGACCCAGACAGAAGTGTGATGAGCACAAAACGACCGCAATCTGAAGTACAAATATACACTTTAAATGCATTCAGTGTGGATCTAGATCCTTAGAATCCAGAGTGCCCTGTCCTGCAGGTGCCTTTATCCACCATAAGGACAGCCATTTATTACTACACTGTTCTGTATTTCTTTGCTCATTCAGGGATTTCAATTTCCTAGCATTTAAAAAAAACATTTGTGACACTAAACTACAGAATGCCAAACCCAAGTGGTGACTGCAGACTCAAGTAAACAATGTGAACGTAAGAGAGCCCAAGTAAATATTAGAGCGACTTCCATCAATTGCTCCGCCACTTCAAAATAAAATAGTTTTATTCCCTTCTGGGGAAGACGCTACATACAACAAGAGACGTTTAATACTTCCTGATCTAATGCCCGCNTGTGCCGAGATAAACTGCATACATAAGTAGTCTTCTTAAATGTGTTTTATCATGGCAGGACACAAGTCACAGCTGGATGCCATTCAACAGCTCAATCCCAAGGTCCAGTAGCTAAAGAAATCTGCAGCTGGCTTTAAACAACTGCAAAGTTAAGAGCAATGGAGAAAACATTTGATGGTATATGGAATGGGCACAGCTTCTTTCCAGGATTACCGGGAGACATTTTCTTATATTCTCCAGCAGTCACTTACTTGGAATATTCGATGGAATACATTAACATATACTTTACTACAATAATAGCAATATCTGAAATATGCAGAATAAATACCAAACATTCTCCTCTTTCATGTCATAACAAAGTATTATTTAGGGCACTGTACCTATATGGGGTCCCTTAATAATTAATAGAGTGATATACCCAGCCTTNGTTTTGGTAGTCTCTTCCATCTAGAGCGATCATAGAGGTTTCATGCACCAAAACATAAAACATACTGATCTACGTATGACATTTAGCAAACATTGGCATCCAGCCCTAGGTGTTGTGAAACCACAAGTCCCATCATGTCGTCAGCTATGCCTATGCTCTCGGAGCAACCGCAACCACAATGTGCCATGTGCTTCTTGTTCAGCCCATAGGGCTGAACCTGGCCCCCTTCTGCCTGCCTACATTACGGTAGGTAGCCGGTGGGGGCCATTTAAATTTAAATGCAGTGCAGGCTCAAGGAAAGCAGGATCCGGCCTACAAATCCTGACAAACATGTATTAGTTCTATCTACCATTCCAGCAATGTGGCAGCTCTTGCAGGTAAGTGTGGATCATTTATACATATAGGATCATTTATAAATATATTTATTTAGCAGTGTAGCAAAGCAAGAGAGACACTCAGAAGTCTTCAAAAAGAGAGCAATTAAAGAGTGTTCAAGGTATGCAGCAGTTTGACATTTCAATCACTGGTGATTGTCATCAGGTACCATTTAAAGGTAAATATGCAGTATCAGTATAAAAGGAACTAAATTATAATTATTCATATAATAACCAACTGGAGTAATTGGGTTTTAAGAATGTTTGGTTACAAAAATCTATGATGTGTGTTCATATACAACCTCTGATCACGAAGTGTAATTTGGTATAAAGTTCTCCCTTCTATAATAAACAATAAGAACATGACAAAACACTCGTTCCGAGGCCGTACCCATATGCCGCCTGGCTCCACAAGGAGCGTATACTAAAAATTTCTGTAATTCATTTTGAGTTTTAATTTTTTTGAGTTGCCTCGCCGTTAATACGCTTGTATGTACAATTTCAATTTTCACTTGTAAACCGTGGATTTCTATAGAAAGATTTCTATAGAAANACAGAAGGACACATTTCCAAGTTTGTTGGAGGGCTGCGTCGGGAGCGCACTGATTTTAGTTGTTGATTTTACCACCAGAAATTGAAGAAGTTATTTGGATGTATCATGCTACATTGCCATCAACGACGCAGTATAGAATAAGATACCTTTATTTCTAACACATGTATCCCTTCTGCAAGTCAGCTGTAAAATGTAAATTGTGGTACATTGTGGACACAGCACCAGAATCAGTTAATTTCGGATCATATTGTTTTAATATTTCAAAACTAAAATCAAAAAGAAGACTGAGAGATATTGCCGTTATCACAGGTGACCTGTTACATTGTGTATCTTACCTGATAGACATGAAAGGCGTGGGTAGATTTACCTCGCAGGAATACTGAGGGTATCCAAACATTTATAAGGGCACGATGTGATCTGTACAAGAGACAAAGATATAAAGCTCGCTGACATTTACTGAAAATAGAAGAGCTCAGAACTACTCCTATATTTGTGCTGGATATAAAGCAAGCAAGTGGACCACTAACCTAGCATTACGTAAAAATAAGTCAATGAAAGGTTATGCGGAAGCCAGGGAAGAGGGACCCTAATTCAGTATCCTCATTAAGGGACACAGGGACATTATCTTCGGAGTGGCCTCTTCCATTGTGAAGTGCTTCTTGCACAGGAACACAACTTCTTCTCCAACTGCATGTGGTATTCAAGTGAAAAATGCTTGAAGCACAATTGCATGTTTAAAAACACTTTCGATTCTCCTATTCCTCTGGAAATAAATAGTGTGTGCATGGGTGTTGGAAGGAAATAGAATGCTCTGTTGACAACACTAAAGTGGCAATTTCAAAACATTGCACATTTCCCATAAGGTTTTGCTTGCAGAGAACTCATAAATGCTGCCCACACCAACAGACAACCTGCAGCTCAATATGACTTCTTAAAGCTCTTTCCAGTGTTATTACAAAGCTTATTTTATTTTCAAATAGCACTTATTTAATCTGCATGTTACTAAAAGTAGATTGCATATACAACCTGTATTCCTTACACAGACTGTTTGATTTTATGCAGATTTTATGATCAACATATGATGATTATAATATGTAATTGGAAGGACCTACAGGAAACAAGTTTTGACTTTCGTAAGAGATGGGAAAAAGCGCATGGCCAGCGTTTTCCCTTCTTCCATGGGAATTGAATCGGTCCTTAAGAGCGCTGCAAATGTTAAGGACGCAAAAGTTAACAACTCCTTTAGTATTTGTTTTTAGGAGTGAGGGGTGTGTGATCACTCCGGACTGACCTAAGAAATACTTTCATGTAATAAATCATTTGAGGGACCAAAAAAACCCCAAAGCACACTTTGGACAGAATACACAAGTCCTCTCAATGGACATATAAAGGAGATATGAAATACATATGAGAGGCAGACAGTGCATACCCACTAACACAATGAATGTCTCCATGTCTACATTTATAGTAGATAATGAATTAATGTATCTAAATGTTTCATTGTGCCGATGTGGGAAAACGCCTTTATACCTTTTCAAACAGACGCCCCAACTACCATCTGCAGAGCTCTTTCCCCCCGATTCGGAGAAGTGGACAAATGTGGGCAGTTGGGAAATACGAGTTAGATGCCAGGAGAGTCACATACTCTATGTATTTGTACTTTATTGACTTACATTTCAAAGTCTGACAAACTCTGATCTTCAGACGTTTGACTCAGATCTCCAGGGACCTGAAACCACAGAACAATATATTTTATGGCATGTCACAGGCAGAATGACACATAAAAATACCCTGCAAATATTTCACAAGGAATCTGCAATACATACTTGAAATAAGAGAGGAACGTTACACCTGTATCATCGCAGGGGAGGTAAATGTTTCCTAGCCCAAGTTTAATAACAGTGTAACAGTGGTCAGTATCTGTGTGCAACATGCAACAATAAAGTATTCTCCCTGCATGCACACACTGACATTCATTTTACACCCCCTGCAATTCATCATGGTTTTACCCAG
>JABWIB010007227.1:11876-22584 GCA_016617825.1 Platyplectrum ornatum
CCATGAGCAGGGCGGCAATGACGTTTGACGTCACTGCCGCATCGATCAGAGCAGGCTGGAAGGGGGGACCGGCGCCTATCCAGCCTGGCGCCGGTCTGCAATGCATCCCCCCGCGGACTGCATTGCGCCAGCCCTGCTCATGGGTAAAATCATGTTGAATTGCAGGGGAGGTAAAATGAATGTCAGTGTGTGCATGCAGGGAGAATACTTTATTTTTGCAATTTGCACACAGATACTGACCAGCGTTACTGTTACACTGTTATTAGACTGGAAACATCAGCTGTCACCTGTTATTGCAACTAATTAAATTTACCTCCCCTGCAACATGGTTTTGCCCATGAGAGAAGTCATGAGAGGGAAAGCTGAATCTGGCCCTAAGAGTGTTACTTGGAATCTCTTACCTTGTGCCTTGTATATTTGTACATGAGAACCAATTGAGTTTTATTTGTTCTACCTTTTATAATAAATCTACAGGATTTTATACACTGAATTCTCCTGATCTGTGCATCACACCTCAGGGTTCTTAAAAATGAATCATATCCACCTTTACTTACTCCACCTGTGCAGAAGTCGGGTGAATTCATAGAAGCACACATGCATTCTCCAGATCAGGGCTCGAAGTGGGCCGTACAAAATTACGGGCTTATGTAAAGGGCGGGCTTAGCTGCATACCGTCACCGTAAAGTGCCCACTTCGAGCCCTGCTCCATTAGTGAATGGAATTCCTAATGTACCTGTATGTAACAATGTTTAAATTATGCAAGGTGAGCGGGGGGAGATTTTATAATTATACAGTAGGGGCTGGGTTTGGGGGATCTGTGTGAATAAGCGAATACATGGGCTGCTGATTTAAACACGTTTTTTAAGGTAGTGGTATAGCTCCATATGCATTGGTATCTGCTGTAAATTTTCCCATGAGAGATGGGAGTGATAGGGGAGTTCTCTTCCTTCTCCCACATGCCCACATGCCCAGACCTGGATCCAGCCAATGGGATGATAGGTAACTTACGTTTGCAGCCTAATGCAGAATTCTAGTCTTTACATGCAGTGCAGACTGTACTCACCAATCCCTTCCGCACATTGGAATGCAGGGGGCATGCACTGCTCTGCCACATGAGTAATTTAGCAAATTTGGTAATTTAGACACTGTTGCAGAGGCTAATATACATTATCTAATATTGAGTCTGTATCCGGGTTTATATATATATATATATATATATATATATATATATATATACTGCATGTTGTGTGCAGGGGCCACTAATTTGTTAAAGTGAAATACTGTGTATTATACTGTGCAGCTCTGTTCAGTTTTTGTCTCTCTGATTTTCTATCATTCAGAAACAAACTATAGTTACAGTATGTAAATTGTATAACATCATATTTGCAGACATCTCTGAATCTGTAGAACTTACATTCTACTCATTGCTCACTTCCCTGTTGTCTCTTTAGTAAAACTTCTTCTTGTTTCGATCTCTCCCTCCCCACCATGTCTTCCCTGACAATTCTACACCCTTCACCTCTGTACCAGTTTCTGCTCCATATGATGCCTATCTCTCCACTCATTCCTCAGCAAGCTCCCTTTGTTCCAGAGATAAGAGTAAGTCAATATGTCAGTGGCATACCAAGCAGCAAGGTCAGTGGATCTTGCAGAATGTATTAACACAATCTAGCTTGTTAATTATTTAACATTTCTCTATCATTATTTCTGCATCAAGTGAAAACATTTTCTTTATTTGATATGGATTTAAAAGGAATCTGTAATAGCAAAAGTTCTCACATGGTTTCTATTATTTATTAAAAAATAAAATAACATTTACATTACCCAGTGTTATACTATATACACATAAACCTGGTCACACAAATAAAACAGTCCAGAAATGAGATGTATATATTAATTCAACGTGTGTAAGTTTCTTACATATTCTTACAGTATATAGGAATTTATTTTAAAACTATAATATATTTGCCATTTGTTATTGGTGGATAGATATAAGTTTACTGCTAATACAGGATGTTGTCTTCTGATAAAACATCAGTCACAGCAGTTTTTATAGTTTCCTTCTTCCTCTTATTAATAAAAGGAGCACTTAGAGCTGCAATACGTAACCTTCAAAATGTTGTTCCCTTGCAGATTTTAACTTTGCAGTGCAAAATTGTTTTACTACTTTAACTCCAGACATTTAAATTACGGTTTAACCTATGAGTACAGTTATAATGATTTTAACACTTTTATATGCAGATTTTATACAACATTGAAAAGTTTTTCAAATTTGCTAACTCTGATTATTACATTGTGAGATATATGTCGTTCATGTAATGTTACAGTGAGAATGGGAAAAATAAAATTTATAAGTAAATATCTAAAAAAAAAAATTCTAACATTATAGGATGAAATTATTTCTCAGTTATTGTAAGTAGCACATAATGCCTCAAGCAACAATGGGGTCTGGCAATTGTAGCTCTCATTCATATTTAAATTGTGTTGATTTCATAACATTTGACACCAGTATATGATGAATCACACATTATGAGGAAGTAAATCATTTGAATATGAATGGCGTTTCATTTTCCTGACCACAGTCTTTTGTGTGTTTATTTTCTGTTGGAGAATAAATGCCAAATGGTCCCTTATCATCTTTATTAGTTTGTGATCTTTTCTTTGTTGTGTTTTATTATGTACAGATCCCACTGCAAAAAGCTGACCGTAGTTCTTTTGCATTACTAAACGCACAATACGATCTGATGTCAGCATGTGTGCCAAACTATCTTACTGGACTAGGTATAATGGATTACATTTATATGCACCTTTCTGACCTTAGCAAACCACCTGAACATAAGAGAAAATGTGTAGGATTTAATTGTTAGAGCCACTGAAATAACAGCAGTCTGCTGCTGAGACCCTGCCTGCTGGATGCTTAAGGATCTAGAAGAGAAGTCCCAAAAATATTGCTGCAATGACACTGAAAACCATCTTATTATCCTGGTTAAATCACATTGCCTCATTATAAAGAAATAGTCAGCATAGTTAGTGAATATTGGTAATAGACATAGCACATATATACTTGGATGTGGAGAAGCCAGTTCATATCTCCCAAGTGTCCCGCTTTAAGNGGGACAGTCCCGTTTTTGCGCCAAAGGGGCGGTGCTTGACCGGGATTAGCCGGGCCTAGGCATGGCTTGGGTGGGGCCAAGGTGTCCCGATTTCCCCCAGACAATTGTTAGGAGGTATGCTAGTTTCATGATCAAATACAAAGTACCTTATAGAGCAGAATGTACAGAATGTAGATTTTTATGGATAAGGATCACCAAGCATCGGGCGTCACTAGTATTCAGACATGTGTTATGATTTTTAACCACTCCCATTCACATAGACTGATTCGCATACATCCCACCTTCCACTCTTGATATGATCCTGCAAATTATTAGCATATCTACTCTAGCTTTTTACAAAGTTTCTTAGACTTATGTTGTTTTTTTTTACCAAGCAATGCTCACTGGTAAATATTAATACTTCTCAATTCTATAACTCCATATAATCTAGCATAATTGTCCTGTGTTCTAGTGGCACATGTGGTACACGTGGTTACGTTGGTTAAGGGCCCTTGGTCCATAGCAATAGTCACATAGGGAAATCTACTTATACAATTGCAGGCGCAGCTGCTACCAAATTAGAAAAATATTTACCAGAGAAACTACTACCAGGTCTCAATCTACGTTTGCGCAGCTTTCATCTCTGTAGTTCAGTCTGCAAGAAATACTTTCTGCCCATACCTGCTATAATAAGTAAGCACCTGCTGACAAAATAAAAAAGGTAAAATTCAATATCTCGTTGCTGTGGCTGAATCTGTAAATCACATGTGAGGGGACGGGAGAAGGTGAACATCTGCTCTGTTAGATACTGTCAAGTCATTTAAATGCAATGTTGTTGATCTGATGACATAAGTTTATGTCTGCAAATCAAAACTTCCTGATCTTAAGGGAAGACTGCAGAGAAACAGCCTATACGGTGTGGGTCGTTCAAAATGAAATGAGTAACAACACTCTAAATCCAATTTGGAGAATGTTCTCCAAAAATCATTTGGAAAGAATGACCCAGATGCAGAAGATCCTACCTTAACCATTTTATCCAGGTGCGGCACCACATAACTTTATGGCACAGTTTCTTCTTTATAAAGATCAAAACAATATCCACTGCCATACAAGTCTTTCAAAGTTATCAGTAGATGATCCATATTTGTCGCAATACTAAATATGTCTGGCTGGACAGGGCAAGAAGCACATACAATTCAGCTTTGTAAATTGAGCAGTAAATGCTGGGATTCACACAGATTTGAGCAGGGATCCGGCATCCAACCAGTTCTCTGATTGTAGAGGAAGCAGAAAGCTAGATCCAGTAGATGCCAAATGATTAATGTGCTTTTTACTTTTTACAGATGATGGTTGTTGTGTCTGGGTTTGGTATACAAAATGTAAAGTCACTTTTCAACATTCCTATACTCGACAACATTTAGTTGACAGTATGATTGTCTGAAAAATATGCATTTGACCTAGCTCTTATCCTGACAACAGTAAGATAAACAGCATTACCTTACTGTATGATAGCAGCTTTCAAATATATGAAGGGATGTCACCANGTGCAGGAGGGTGGCATTTTTCACAGAAAAAGGTGTAGTAGAACGCGAGGGCATGCGTATAAACTGGAGGGTGGTAGGTTCAGGGGAAATGTGCAAAAGAATTATTTTACTGAAAGGGTAGTGGATAAGTGGAATAGCCTCCCATCAGAAGTGGTGGAGGCTAATACTACAGAGCAGTTTAAGCATGCTTGGGATAAATATAAGGGTACTCTGAGTCTCAAACAAAATAGCAATTAAATTTGGGTTGGTATAGTTTTAAATACACAATGGGGCAGACTGGATGGGCCATGTGGCTCTTATCTGTCGTCACTTTCTATGTTTCTATGTTATTATATTGACCTTAGTATTGTTGATCTTAAAAGCTTAACATGCACACTTTTCCTCCCAGCAACATAACCCTAACCATTGCCACTCCGCAACCTAGCTCTAACCATCCTCTGTCAGCATCCTATTTCTAACTCTACCCTAATCCTAACCATTTAATAGCATTCTAACCCTAGAACTAACATTAGAGGTCACATAAAGTATAAGACTCATCCAATCCTTGTACAGAAGAATTGCAGATCCTGAGTCACTAAAGATCTTTCTCCAGCTTGTCTGTCTAGATCCACAGTTGTCAAACCTTTTTAGAGGTGTATATATAACCATATATATATAGTTACTTATTTTTATTTTATTTTTTTTAACTGCTTAAGGTACATTTTCTACATATTCCATTCATTTTTTATGAAAGATTCTTCCTGCCATCTGGTATCAACCCTTAAAATACAAGTAAAGTTACCCGATCAGCTTACCCAGTCACGGCAAGTACTGCCAGAGAGGGGTATCACCTGTAACCTCTGGTAACAATCTACTATCTATATTCTATAGCCTCATTTAAAATAAAAATAATATAAAGCATAGAATTTATATGAAAAATGTTCGGATGGCCCTGCTAGATATTGCATATTTTCCTTCAGGTACTTCCTTGTAAATTTTAACATTTGTTGGACTCATTTTACATAATAGAAAAAAAATAATCCCTATAACTTTGTCTATTTGTGTTTTGTAGCCTTTCAATTTGATTTAGCTTGCATGTGACACTCATGTCTTCTGATTTACCTTGCAAGCTTGTAAGGAAAGACAAAATTGCAACTATATCCAATGATGCACTCTGCCTCATTCATGGTGACATGTGACCAGAGGGCATATGGCATGTCAAAACATTGTAACGATGGAATTACAATTTTGGATGGCACTGCAAATCAGAAACCAGAGGACATGGCATTTGATATAAAATAAAAAAGAGCAACATAGAAAAATCAGTTGGCATCAGTAATGGTAATTGTAGAGTGAATCAGCAGCATTCCACTATTATTAACAATGTAACAATTGTGCTTTTCCGTTTAGTATTCATGTAGTATTTATCTTTAAATAATTTCTCATTATAATAATAATACATTACTTCTTATTATTGTCATAGTTTTCCTAGTCACATTAATTAATTAGAAATATTGGAGTGAATCTAGACTGCAGTACATTAGGGAATCTAAGTAAGCCACATACATATGTTACTATAACATAGCCACATGCTGCAGATGTTACTATAAGATAACCAAAAATGCACAACTTAGTTCTTTACATTTCATTCTCCATATTAGGGTAGCAGACATGTTAATTAGATTGGTGAGTGGTGTTTTTACTATCCACATGAATCCCCCACAGAATCAGACCCCTGCGTTGACGTAATGTAAAGGTAAGTGTCCAGAACTAGCAGAAGGAAAGGAGTGGAGAGTTCACCTCCATGTGTGAGGAGGTATCATGGAGGTCTGGATCTACTCTGATGCTTTTATGTCCATTTTCTTTCATTAGAGCCAAGTTAACCTCTAAAGGTGGCCATTCACAATTTTACCCAAAACCCACGATATTTGCGGGCTTTGGGAAAATATTGGTCCAAGGATGGCCACATAAAGAAACCCCAACAGCGACAAAACACATAGAAACGTAAACAAAAGACATCAGTGATCAAAAATGGATTTTCCAATTGATCACCGATGTTAGTTTGGGCGCATAAGGAGAAGTAGCTGGGCACTATATATAATTTATAATTTATAATGCATTGTTTTAAAATGTAAGTTGTCCACAGACCGGTTGGTGCACAGGTTGTTTGTACATTCCAATCTTCAGTCTAATTTTAGTTTCTAGGACAGAGATAGACCAGGGGATTTCTCAAATGCAAGTCACTGCATTCACATTTCAGAATAAGAAGTAAAGCCAAAACCTATCCAATATCTACTGAAAGTAAAATGAAATGCTTGGCAGGCAACTTGTTTTGATTTAACATGAAATATGTTTTGTTTGCAGTACATCCTACATATATTTTCTGGTACGCAAGGACAACCTGCACAACTAATCCTCCCATGTGTGATAAATATATGCATGTATGTATGTTACTTTTAAAGTTTGCTAAGCCACCGTCAGATAACTTCATAGTTTTGTTTATTTACTTAGTTGCCCTTAGATACAGATGACACACAAGCTAAAGTATAATTATGAATGTATCTGCACAGGAGCGTTGTTGTGACCAGGAGCAACCAAGGTACATAAATCTGCCTGTGTCTGACAGATAGAATTCCCTGAAGGTAAATGTCCCCTTTAACATGCCTTCAATCAGGGAAGCAAATGTACCTAGCTTCACAGAATAAAGAGAGAAATATGCTGTGAACATATTGTGCATTCTTAGAATGTAGCTGCTTTAATGAAGTAGCATAGCTAGAGGCTCTATGGACCTAGAGCGGAGACTGACACTGCTACAGTGCATATCATGAGATAATAAGGATAGAGTCTCTGTAAGCATATTGTAGGAAAGGGTTAGTGTCAGGAGTACTGCATACAGCACAATATTACGTTACAATTACTCTGTGCATGTTGATGACTTGACAATTTCAGAGTATACTGAAATCATGGGAGCTGTGATGCTGTTACCCCTCCCCTATGCTGGTGCTATTAGTGCGGCTAAGAACATACAATGTACCNACCCTTCTGGTGGCACCCTGGTCAGGGGGAACCAAAAATAATAACTATCTAACACNATAATCTTAATATGAAACTGTAAGATGCTTAACCTGAAAAACAGTCACAGCGGGGATCGCAATAACCGACACAGGCTAAAGGCACTTCTAGAGTACACATATATCGTCTCTGCAATTCAGCAGCTGCTAAAGTATGCTATTCTCATCCAAATTTACTTTGGGATAGTATAAGCTTCACCAGGGTCTATGAACACANGGAAATTACCACTATCCTTCTGGCGATGAGGAACTACACATTATGGCAATGTATTTGAATTGGGGACTTTGGAATTTGAACCTGGAACTTTCTGTACCAGTGGTGGAAGTTGGATTTGAACAAGGAACTTCAGAGGTATAGCAGGTCACACTTATTTGGCATAGCAGGCCACACTTATTTGGCAGAACAGTCCACACTTATTTGGCATAGCAGGCCACACTTATTTGGCATAGCAGGACACACTTATTTGGCATAGCAGGACACACTTATTTGGTATGGTTATCAGTAGTGGTCTAGGGAATGATAGTAATAAACTGTTCAGCCAGGCTCCTTACCTTACCATGGAAGTCTGGGCATCTAGTAGTGGGACTGGGACCTGGTCTCTATGTATTACACATTTATTTAATTCAAATACATTCAGATAAAAACTTAGTGCAAATGTGCAACTATACATTGTATATGAACACTAGAATCTACATATCAGGGTAGACAGCTTACATTACAATAATTACTGGTGACACNGAATTTTTAGCAAATGCAACATACATTCATGTTAATGTGTGAAAATGTTAAATATATTAAAAATGTTTGCATAAAATCCCTGCGTGAATTAGTCAACCTTACAATTCACTAACATCAGTATACATACAGCGATACAGTAAAATTCTTTCCAGTTCTCTGTTACTTTTTGCATAACCTTTAACAGATACATTCGTAGGCCACATTNATCAGTAAAACAAATTAGGTAAATGAACAGACTGCCGTGTGTAATAAATCTGTGCCCTTGAACAAGTTGAAAAGCATAGGGTGTCAGGCCAGGCCCAAGACTGGACAAGGACAAGACATTCATTACTTTACCAGCAATTCAGTGAGACTCTGAACAGACAATTTTTCTTGATGTTATTTTCAGATTGATGTATGAAGATATATTTTCCTGTGCCGGGCACAGTTCATACATAATTTTATATTGCCACTCTATAAATCTCATCAGTGATAGAACCTTTCACAGCTGATAGGGTATGCAAACAGCGGTGCACAGTAAAAAAGCCTTGGCCTTCTCTCGTGCAGAAAAAGAGCATAGAAACTGGTGAAACTTAAAGAAATGATATGCTTTATCTTCAATCATACTCCTCAAAGGCACCAGAAAAATGTGTAAAGAACAACTCTCAATTCTATTTGAATATCGGCAAAGGGAAAAAAAAAGATTTGCTGGTATGTGTTTGCTTTATTCAGATGAGCCTACAAATCTAAATTACTGTGCGAGAACTGGACTGACATATGCATGGTTTTCTCTATCATCTTCTCACACAATAGCTGCCTGGCGTCATAACTCCCATCCAAACAAATCTACTACAATGATACAGTCTTTGATGTAAATTNGGCTGGTAAAGCGGTATCTCTTGTTGAGTAATTTGCTCTTTTCCTGTAGAATCGGAACATTACAACTCTGCAGGACCATTTATTGTCAAAAGAAAAGTTCCCAAACATTGGGAAAATGTACTCAGTAGGAACAGTGTCTTTTCTAAACTGTAATAATTATTGTTGGGGCTATTTCTGGTACCCTCAGAAAAAAGGAATATTTCTCCAGCATTGTTGCTGATTTTATTTGTGTGTACGTGTTTTTTATTTCTGTGCAGCTGTCACCTTGGACTTTAAAATTTTAAGAGACACCAGACTAAAGGCTAGAAAATTAGGCTTACTTACTAGAAGTATTTTTGTATAAATAAGTTTCCTGCAAGGCTATATACTATCTGTATAACATAGTGTATCTGCTGACAGGACAATGCAGAGATGTAGACAAGGACAGAGACTGATGANGAGGACAGAGCTGATGAAGAGGAGAAAGAGCCAAGATCAAAGGGGAAGAGCGGCAATGTGGAAGAGAATGGCAGGAACAGTGTGGGAAGAGAAGGCAAGGAGTAATTGAGAGTGCCAGAAGCAGTGGGGGTAGAGTGGGGACAGACATGGGAGCACAGGAAAAAGCAAGGAATAAAGAGCCAGGAGCAGCAGAATAGTCATGGAGCAGAGAAGAGACATGGGAGTAGAGGAGAAAGGACAGAGCAGGGAGACTGTAACAGTATGAAATGCAAAAAACACGAGAGAGAGAGAGATGAGGGCAGCAGGGATAGATCTTGGAAATCGGTCTTTTAATTGGCTACTATCTCAACCATAAAGCTTACAACATGGTAACCCTGCTGACATATCAGCAATTCTATCAGCAATAATTACATCATTAACATTATAGTGTTTTTTTTAATGTAGGTTCATTTATGTTTTTGTTTTGCTCACAATTTTTTACAGCACTGATGATAAATTAAATTCTAGAAAGTAAAACAAAATAGTTGTAGTAAAAATAATAATATTGGGCCGAATGCAAGACTTCCTTAAGATATTTCACAACATCCCAGGGCCTNNTCAGCCAACAGGCTCCTCTTCCTCACAGGTTGCTAAAAAGAAATCCCTTGTGCTTACAGGAGCTACAATAGAGCCAGCAGCCTGTTTCAGACTGTCAGGGAGGATGGTCCGTCAATGCCGCTGCATCAGAAACCCGAGGGGAGGGGCACCAGAAATGCTTTAGCCTAGGGCCCTGATGGCTAACCTGTGACACTCCAGATGTTGTCAAACTACAAGTTCCATCATCCTTTGCCAGCTTGTGCTAAAGGCTCAGCATTCCAAACTCCTGGCAATGTATGATGGGACTTGTAGTTTAACAGCATCTGGAGTGTCACAGGTTAGCCATCAGGGGCCTAGGGTGACTAAGACCCTTGATAAGGCCTTTCACCATCATCATGTAATATTGGATCA
>JABWIB010007229.1:3559-23003 GCA_016617825.1 Platyplectrum ornatum
TATGACATGCTTGGTTCTGGTTGTCATTACAGCATTGTGTTACTTCTGGGTTATTGCACAAGTTAGGCGAGTCTCTCTCTCTATTTTGTTTTATCTCACAGTTTGCTGTTTGTCTCAAAGTTCTTTGAACACCACCCTATATCTCAGGAGGGAGGGCAGTTCGAGGAGGTGCCAGCTGTTGCTGAGTCGTGCTCACCGTCGCCCCCTCCAGATATCAGCGGGTAAGGTTTAATGGTCGTCTCCTTCACCTTTTATAACATGTATTATAACATCCCCTGCTTCACCCAGTGTAAGGTGCTTACTCAGACACGCTGCGCTGTATACGGTGTGCACAGGATCTGGTGTAATTGTGTAAGCACGCCCTTACTGCACTTGCGCTTCACACTTTTAAGGGGAAATAGCACAGCCCCTAAAAACAGCAGGTCAGTGTATACACAACCCTGAAATGCTTTATCCCAGGGGTTCTCAAACTATTTTGCTCTGGGACCCCAATTGACAAAAAAAATTTTACACAACCCCAAGCAAGTTACCGCCAAACATTGCCCCTATATATTTTCACCCAGACATCAGATTATTATTTTAAACAGTGGTAAGTATATGTTTTGTACCAAACTATGCAGCTTCATGGGGTTAATTTGGGGTTAAAAGATTCTTAAAGGTCCCCTTTAACTTTTGGACATTATTTGTGCATCATGACAACTGGCAATCCTATGTGACAGATGAATGTGCAGATGGAAGTGGTTCAGAGAAGCAGTCTAGGTGGCCAAGGGCCAACAATCACCTACTTCACGCATGTATCACAGTTGCACCCCACTAGTGCCTGGAAGTCACGACCCCATGCACATGTGGTCGTGACCCACTCTGGGGTCCGACCCACAGTTTGAGAACCGTGGCTTTATACGTAACCAGCCATAGTGTAGTGGCCATTTAATTAGTGCAGTTTCTTCAGCTGATATGAAGATCATAGCGCTTCCGTACACAATACAACATCAACAGCGTCTTTGACTAAGCCAGTGTGCATCTACACGCAAGTCTGACCCAGTCGGATTCTAACTCCAGTATGTAAAATGAAGCTTGAATCTGATTGCAAAATGGGGATGTTGCCCATAGCAACTAATTTCCCTACTTAGTAAATTTGGGCCATGGAGTCTATCATAGGAGATGCCTGGTATTTACCATATACTGTGGCTTTTCTCCCCATTTATACTCCTGTGTGATGAGAATATATATATACATATTATACTGCCCCTGGGTTATGTCATATGTACTCTTTACTGTAGGGAACATATAAAACATATTTTGCTCAGATCGGCTGTTATAAGGGAGCTGCGCTATTTTTTTCATCACATTCTCACCTTTTTATATATATGTGTGTGTGTTGAATCGTTTAGGTCTATTGTACAGCACCTGAGTATATCATTGGTCTAATAAATAGAAACTTGCAAATCCTACCTAACATCTTATGTGTGCAGAACGCTTGCACAGACATATGTCAGACCATCAGGCGCACTGGATCATACCTTGAATGTTCTCTATGTAGTAATCTTGGTGCACAGCAGCCATTGTGCTCGGTGGATTTCCCTCTACATACCCCTGCATTCACCATAAGCCTATCAGTAGGCAGCCAGTTCACATATTCCACATATTTATTCCCCTCTGGGTAAACCATGTCCTGACTACTCTGAATGATCAATGCTGGGTGTCTGTGACAGCGATCACTATAACACTGGTGGCACAGCCCCTATTCCTCAGAGATTCCCCATTCAGGTGTGTGCAGTTTTCGGAAATATTCCCTAAAGAACATTTGTTTTTGGTTTTTTTTCCTCTCCAGACCCCCCAGCCTCCCAAGTAGTTCTCCTTCCAAATCCATTCCCATTCCTCAGCCGTTCCGACCCGCAGATGAAGACCACCGGAACCAGTTTGGTCAGCGAGACCGCTCTTCGTCTGCCCCCAACGTTCACATAAACACTATCGAGCCGGTGAACATCGATGTAAGTGGCCGCAGCCCGCCGATCTGTTACATGTAAATTATCTTCCATTGAACACACCATAGCTCAGCTCTACTTATACACACACTCTGCTTTGGCTGGTACTGTAAGAAAACACAGCAGAGGTGGGGGAACCATTGAGTTTTGGTTATCATTAAATTTTGGTCGAGTTTTTATTGGTGACCCAACACCTTTGTTACATTTACTTCATTCCTTTCTTATAATTAATGAAATCCAAGGAGAGGAACCAAACTTTGAAATGGGCCGTATAGTATAGTGGATTCCACACCTGGACAGCACAGTACCTTTCACCTATAGCGGACCAAGGGTTCCCTGTCACTACTATCCATATGAAATAGTAAACCATTCCCACATTCTTCCCATCCAACAGAACACTGCAGTCGAGCAGACTGGGGACTATATTTACTAAGCAGGGAGATTGCAGTGAGATTGAAAATTGGGGATGTTGCCCATAGCAACCAATCAGATTCGAGTTCACATTCTCCAGTATGTAAAATTAAATGGAGAGCTTGAATCTGATTGGTTGCTATGGGCAACATCCCCACTTTTCATTCTCACTGCAATCTCGCCGCTTAGTAAATATACCCGTGGGTCTCTCCAATATATGTAATGATTGCATAATGGAAGATGATCCTGCTCTGATCGAGATTACATAGGATGTTTAATGATAAAATGTGCAGAAACATAGGACACTTGGGTCCTGATTCAATCCCCCGTGAAGTGCGCTTTTTCCTGTCTCTTTACAGCTGGAAAAATGAGCATTTTTTTTTTTTTTTTTAATGCAAAAACGCGAATGTTTTTCTCTTGAGGAGGCTATAGTGCACTCCTCCACACTGCACTGAATCAGGCCCTTATATCCCAGTGTTAATGTCCACATTTACTGTCATTCATATCATGAGCCCCCTAATGCTTTGCGTCTTTTAGGATTTAATCCGGGACCAGGGCCTCCTGCGGAGCGAGGGCGGTAAGTGTTGCGGACCAGCGTCTCCGGTGTCCTAACATATATTTATATATACCCTGCATTCGTCATTCAATCACTGTCTCTGCCATCAATCGGTCATATCCGTGTATTGCTTATAATCGTCTTCCTGACCCTGTCGTGTGGCACGCGCCTGTATTGTGGCGAGGGGTCGTGTTCAGGTCTTTCCCTGCCCATAGCCTGGCGTAAGTCGCTGTATAGTTTGGAGCCATTTAAACGTTGGTATAAAATCCCAATAGTTAATAATGTTATTATATATTCAGATTAGAACTTTATACTTTGTTATATATTTCTATTTGCAGATGTTTTGGGGTTTATATCTTATTTGTAATAGTTTTTTTTTTTTTTTTTATTCTGTAATTAATAGTATCCCCATAATGAACGTCCATCCCGTCCAGACGTTCCCATTCTAAAACTGTCAATCTTGTTGTCTGTATATTGGGAATAACCTGATGATTTTGTCTTATTAATTCTGCCCCCCTCCACTCAAACTTTTATTTTCTCTCCCACTACTATTGCTGCTACTACTACATATTAATCCCCCTTTTCTACTCTCTTTACCCCACCCCATCCCCCCCACTCCATTTTTTTGTTTCTCCCGCAGCCCCCCAGGTTCAGCCGGCTCGATGCCATCGGAAATACCACTCCCGGAACCCCAGCCCACTCCTCCATTCTGTCCCCAGTGAAATAGTCTTTGATTTTGAATCAGACCCCGTTTGCAGAGGTAGTTGGGCTGTTTATTTCACATACCCCCCTTTAAATTTGCCTTTAAACCCCCCCTCCCCCTTTTTAGTACTGTCTGTCCCCCTGCTTATGTCGCTTGTACAGATGCACAAAAACACAGGGCAATGTGTTATAATTGATTATATTATTATTATTATGATATTTACGCCATTGCTCCCTGTTTGCTGTGTTTTTGGCTTTTATTTGTGATGTACTGGATTTCGGGGACACCCCTCTTCCAGTACGTATGCATGGACATTCACGTTTCCAGTGTCTCACTTAACGTCTACGTGTGTGTCTATACCTCCCCTCTCTGCCACTAACTCTCCACACCACATACCAACACTCGCGCGTGTTTGCTGTGCATGTTTTCTGGGTGTTTTTCGTGTTTGGGGGATATTTTGGGGTGTATTTAGTTTTTCTTAGTAATTTATAGCGTTATAATAACTCCTGTGTATGCTGTAACTGAGCATAAGCGCAGGACTTGTCAAACGTCTGAGCACGCCCCCTGAGGAGAAGCTGGTGTAGCATAAAGCCGAAATATTACAAGAAAATGAACAGGACGTCATGAGGACAACGTCATTGTAACGCAGCGTAACATACGCGCGACCGCTCTGGAGATCGGAAGGGAGTTGCAGAAAAGTCGTTCCCAGAGTGTGTCCGATAGGACGGTGTCCAGGAATATGGCTTTGAGTGTAGGGTTGCAGTAAGAAAACATCTTCTATGGGGTAGCAAAAAAGGTACCAATATACAGAATAAATAGTGACAACGTAAACAGAAGGCCTGTCAGACTATATGCTGGCTTCTATTAGTTTGTCAGCAAAGAAAACTTTAGTCAATCAGTAGTGTATATAGGTAATCACCTTGATCGGAGGAGATCAATCAGAGCTTGCCAATGCCACATTGCCGACACAAAGGTACGCATGGTCTTAGAAGCACAGGGATTGGACTGAGGGGAAGTGGGACAGACAAATTAAAATTTGCACTCTTATCTCTGGGCTTCTGTGTGCCATGGGTGAACACTTTCCTAGACCAGGGGTTGCCAAACTACAAGTCCCAGCATGCTTTTCCAGGTATCCACTGTCTATGCGTATATACGAGCATGCTGGGACTTCTATATAGAGAGGATGGTGTATTGCGGTAAAACAATCCTCTAGTGCAGGGGTAGGCAACCAGGTGTTGTTGACTTGTAGTTTGACAACTCCAGGAGAGCCGCAGGCTACCTACCCCTGCACTAGAGGAATGCATTACCCCAATATACCACCCCCCTCTATGTAGAAATACAAGTCAACAACACCTGGTTGCCTACCCCTGCCTTAGACTGTGTTGCTCCAACAGTTGAGCATGGAGATGGCGACGTGACGGGTTTGGGGATGTTTCGCAAGCAACCAAGTTAGTGATGAAAAAGATAACCACAACATATGAGTGCGTCATGCGATTCCCTCCTGAAGGCGACTTGTGGGTCAGAACTTGGTTTCCCAACAAGATAAAAATCCAAAACATGCGTCCACGTTGAGTACAAATTATTTTCAATAGAAAGCAGATGCTCAAGTCATAACAGACATGGAACGAGCACCTGGATATTACTGTACAGTCATGTTGAAATTCCCTTTAAGATATCCGGGTGTGCTCAGACGGTAAAACGCCAGAGGGATCTCTGTGCTTGTGAGACATCACACTAATGGTATGGGCCTGGAGGGGCAGGGGCTAGTGGCCAACTTGTTTGTGAGAGCCACAAGTTGGTTTCCATTTTTATTTTATATTTCATTTTTATTTCTTTTATTTGAGAGATGTTTACTTACTGTCTACCCTTGTCCTAACTATGAAATCTCCTCCTGTGCTGACAGGCTCCACTCCAGGTCTATCGGCCACCCCTCCGGCCTCCCTTCCCGGGTCACTCACGAGCGTCAAGGCCCTGCAGAAATCCCCAGGACAGCAGAGAGAGCGCAAGTCGTCCTCTTCCTCCTCAGAAGACCGCAGTCGTATGGTCAGTGGGCTGCAGACCCCGCACATATGTCCATTCCCGAGTGTCCTGTTTCCTGAATCCCCATCTCTTGTCTTTGCAGAAAACCCTTGGTCGCCGGGACTCCAGCGATGACTGGGAGATACCGGATGGACAGATCACTGTGGGACAGCGGATAGGATCTGGGTCTTTTGGGACAGTGTATAAAGGAAAGTGGCATGGTACGAATTACATTAAGCTCCTAATACACTTCTATTGGATATAACATATATTACGTTTAGTAGAGCTGGAAGCATTGGAGCATCTGTATCTGGATTCCAATATAATTATCTATTTGTTACCAGGTTTTTATATAGCACCATCATATAATTTAGCGCTTTACAATTTGTAACAGACAGAATTGGTGGGGAAGTGGGCCCTGCCTACATCCTGTGTTGTAAATTTTATATTCTATATTTTATTAAGGCTCTGTTCACACTATGTCCGTTCATCAGTTTAAACTGATGACAGTGAACTGATGCAAACGGACTACCATTGTTTCCTATGGACACATTTTTGCTTTATTTGAGCACCCTTTGCATCAGTTCAGTTCACTTCCGTTCACCTTCCGTTCATTGGACGGAGGCTTGGACGTAGCATGTAGTAATTTTCAGTCCGCTCAACTGAACGGAAGGTGAACGGATTATAGCCGTCCGTCCATTTTTTACATTGAAGTCAATGGAGGATCCGTTTGAACGGATGTACACTANTTGCATCCGTTCAAACGGATCATTTTCTAGTGAGCATGTGCAGACAGAAAGTATCAAATCAATCAAAATCTTCTGCCGAGCTCCAACAAAGAATGACAATTTCCTGTACAGTATGCTCATCCCCTTCCTGGTTTTGCAAATTCCTCCCCCCTCGTAAACGGATCCGTTCAAACGGATGCAAACGGAGTTAAACGGAGTAAACGGATCCGTTTTTAGCCGGATGAAGTCAAACTGATCCGTCCAAAATTTGTCTATGTTTTGCACATTTTGCATCCGTTAATGAACGGATGCAAGTGCAATATGAACGGAACGGATGACGGACATAGTGTGAACAGAGCCTAAGAGGTTGTTAAAATTGTAAAGCTGACTGCGCTGTATAACAATCAATAAGACATGACTGGGTGCTAACAGACAGAATGGGTGGGGGAAGAGGGCCCTGCTCGCAAGCTTATATTCTATTTGATATTGGGGATTGATACAAAGGGGTAAGTGCTGCTATTATACAATGGATGGACCAGCCAGGTTGTATCGTAAAAGTGCTCTGTGTGATTCAGTCACTGACTTACTCACAGCTTAAATCATCTCTCAACTCTAATACTGATTGCAACTAATGAAATTTAACTCCTCTGCAATTCAACATGGTTTTACCCACTCTTGAGTAAGTCAATAGCACCTAAAGTTTGAATGTGGTCCAGTGTGTGGTAGTCAATGTGCCCCTATACACAAGTCGCCATGTTGTATGCTATGAAACATTCCCGGACATGGGTCACTTTTGTTCCTTCCTAAATCCGTTCCTGTACCTCACACTCTTCTCTCCATCTCCGCCTGGTTTAGGTGATGTAGCTGTGAAAATGTTGAATGTAACTGCACCAACACCTCAGCAACTACAAGCCTTTAAAAATGAAGTTGGCGTGCTCAGGTAACATTGCATGAGCGGAGATTTCCCATGTGTGCGCACACTATGGAGGGTTGGATCAGTCCCACCCATAGCGTGCATTAAACCAGAAGCCCCTCCATTTGTGAGCGGAACCTCCTCTGGTATTCGTTAAGGACGTACAATGGTTTGCGCGTTGCTCCTTTGTATTCTTGCCGTATCGTCCGCACGTGCTCAGTAACGCTCTACCTCTCTTTCTCTCTACAGGAAAACACGGCATGTGAACATCCTGCTTTTCATGGGCTACTCCACCAAACCCCAGCTGGCAATAGTCACCCAGTGGTGCGAGGGCTCCAGCCTCTATCACCATCTACACATCATAGAGACCAAATTCGAGATGATTAAGCTGATTGATATTGCGCGGCAGACGGCACAGGGCATGGAGTAAGTGGCGCTTTATGGCTCCAGGCGGCATTGCGGGTGGCCTCCTGTTTCCGTATTGTCGGTAATCAAGCTTTGAGGTTTGTCTTCTATTGATTTTCTTTCTATTCCTCTTCATTTGTAGCTACTTGCACGCCAAGTCAATCATCCACCGAGATCTGAAAAGCAATAGTATCCTTTTCACACCTGGAAGCGGTGGACACATCCGATCGTTGTCCAATACGTGATATAATTTCTTTGTAGTGAACGGTGACCGGTATATTTCAGTATGATGTATTCATGCTGCGATGTCCCGTTATTTGAAATGCTTACAGCCGGCAGCTAAATAGCGTCTGTATCTACAAAACACAATATGTACAGCTTGGAACAGAGAAGAAAAGGATGTCTGTGGCTGGAGGAGGAGGCATTTTGGGTTTAGGTTTGTGTAAGGCTCTGGGGAACGGATGGTAAGAATTGTGCTGTAGGAAATGGTGGGTTGGGATTAGGCTGCTGCAGGGTTTAGGGTAATGGAAGGGGAGAGTTAGGATAAGATTTAGGAGAAGGGTTGGGGTTCTCCTGGCTCTTGCCGCATTGGAACACACATTTGAGGCCATGTTACACCAGCTGTGGGAAGTCCTCCAGTCTTTGAACCCATTAGATTGTGTTTTCCTTAACCCTACACCCTCCTTTAGATATTTTTCTTCATGAAGACCTCACGGTAAAGATTGGCGACTTCGGCCTGGCCACGGTGAAGTCCCGGTGGAGCGGCTCGCACCAGTTTGAACAGTTATCAGGTTCTATTCTTTGGATGGTGAGTGCGGCGGCTTTTACATAGAACTTTTCAGGCTGTCATCTACTGTATGTTCATTATCCTGTAATTTATTATTAGTAATTCCCAAGGTTTCTGAAATCAGGAGGTCAGTTCAGTGCAATGGTGCAGCACAGGAGAAGTCCTGGGCATGAGACATGATGCAGATTGTAGGCTGCCCCATCAATCATTTCAGCCGCTGAGCAATAACCCGTTCTAATATCAGTCAGCTTGTTCAGGTATTCTGAATGATGCTGTTAGGTAGGTTTTGGACCCTATCGTAATGGGATAATTGGCTCATGCCATACCTGTGGCTCTCCGGGGCCTAAATTTACTGACCTGAGAAATTCAAAAGTGGGGATGTTGCCCATAGCAACCAATCCCCAAATTTTTTCCCCAATCTCCCTGCTTAGTAAATTTCGGCCCTTGTGTTCTACGATTCCCAGATTGCTTTAGCTGCATAGACAGTGGATACCTGGTGAAGCATCCTGGTGTGTAACACCTAAGAGCCACAGGGTGTTCTGACCTGCTCTGTATGATTATCGGACCCAATAGAGGCTAGTGAATGGCTTCTGAGCCTTCTCAGGCTGTGGCTCTGTGAATACAGCAGTTGCTCTCTACCTGCTCGTGCCCTCTGCTGGTGACCTGTGTTACTGCAGCTGCTTCTTGTTGCCTCTTCTGGCCACTTTTCTTATGGTGCTTGTGAATAAAGGTAAAATGCTTGTCACGTGTAATCATTACATCTATGTCTCAGGCGCCGGAGGTCATCAGGATGCAGGACAAGAATCCCTACAGCTTTCAGTCTGACGTCTACGCGTTTGGCATAGTATTATATGAATTAATGACGGGGCAGCTGCCTTATCAAAACATTAACAACCGAGACCAGGTAACACTATTGTCATATACCGTGATGGTGTACACCAGCCACTTCAGGCTGTGACTTGCAGTAAATGTCTTTCCTGTGTTGTTGCAGATCATCTTCATGGTGGGCAGAGGGTATCTGTCTCCAGACCTCAGCAAAGTCCGTAGCAACTGTCCAAAAGCGATGAAGAGGTTAATGGCTGAATGCCTTAAGAAGAAGAGAGATGAGCGCCCCTTATTCCCACAGGTGAGGAGGATAGTGGCTGTAACCTACCGGTACCAGCTCTGTCCACGGCGCTGAACCGTATACAGCAAAGAAAACACTCGCTCTATCTGTCCTGGAAACACCGAACTCTCATGTGTAGAGATCATTGGACCAGGCCCAGACTTGAAGATTAGAGAGAAGATTTACACCTGGGTAATACCATGAATTGCAGAGGGGTGAATATTAGAGGTGATAATAGTGTAACAGTAACGCTGTGCAATAAGCAAAAGCAAAGTATATACACACACCCACCTGACACTCATCATGGTATTACCCATGTTCAACTCCCACCCCCCCCACACTCATCATGGTATTACTCAGGTGTAACTCTCACCCCTTCCCCCCTGACACCCATCATGGTTTTACCCTGGTGTTACTCCCCCCCTCTTTTGAAGTCTGAATCTGGTCCCATGTTAGATTGCTTGGGTAGGTTCCTGGGACCATATAGAACTCGGTGAAGGTCTGAAGCAGGCCAGTCCAAGATGTCTCACTCCAGGTGCTGAGTCCCAGAATGCTTAGTGAGGTATCACGTGACTGTGGTCGCCATCTTATTTATGTTTTATTCTGACTTCATAGATGTCTATTCTCTTGTCTTTAGAGTATGACCTAGAAGTAGATTAATGCTCTTGTGGTGATCTGAGTGATTTAGTGATTCATCTATTCTTCCTGTTAGATTCTCGCCTCCATCGAACTCCTGGCTCGGTCATTGCCAAAAATTCACCGCAGTGCATCGGAGCCGTCCCTGAACCGAGCCGGCTTCCAGACCGAGGACTTCAGTCTGTACGCCTGCGCTTCTCCGAAAACGCCCATCCAGGCCGGGGGATATGGTGGGTTCACGACACACTGACCGCAGGAGCTGCAAAAAAGTCCCTCCCCCACCCATGGTTACACCCCCTGCTGGCAGGAGTCTGTAAATGTCTGTGTGACCGTTCTGTGTACAGAGAGAGTAGACTTTATTGTTTCATTGTCCTTCTGTTCTGTTTCAGATGTTTAAGTGACTATTTATTATGATGATTTATTTTATTTTTCTGTGTGCTGGCGGGTACCCCAGAAATAAAATCTTACCAGGCGTGCCCTCGGCAGAACGTTGGGTTGAATGGCGTCACGTGTTATGGGGGTTTCGTTTTTGTTTCTTCGGTCACTCACATTCCACCGTCTTATTNTGTTTAACCCCCCCCCTATCGCATCTCCCCTGGAAACACATGTCCATGCTGAACCCTGGGGCGTATAATGGCTGCGAAAGTACATGTAGCCTGTCATCAAAGTGACCCTAAACACTAAATGAATGTTACTCTATATAGCGTGTCTATGTGGCTCAGTGGATAGGGCTGCGTTTCACTCACAGACTTGACCGGTTTTCAGTCCACATCTTAATTTTAACTACTGCTGGCAGCCCTAGGTATGAGCCTAGATAGGCGGCCATCTAGTACTCCATGACATCTGTAATCGCAATACCGCAAGGCTCCTCAGCGACCCACGGCCAATCAGGACCCCCCTGATGGACTGTGTGGCTCCCGATTGGGGGTGGTGATTACCAGCTTCAGGGGCTCCCTTCTAATTTATATTTTTTTTTTTTGTATATGGCCCTGCAAAGCCTTGGGCCTCCTCTGCGGGCAGACCACCACCATCCGTCTCAATGAAGTTCCTATAATTCATGTGGAATAAGGTCTCTTTCTGGAATAGCGATAAGCTGCCTTTAGTCTCTCTGTAAACCCATCATGTTCTTATGAGAGGGCCAACCTAATACAGAGGATCCTACTTTATATAACGCTCTCCCTTCCTCTGAGACATAGGCAATCCATCTGAATATCATTAAATTACCCATCATGCTCCTAATGGCGGTTCTGCAGCTGGAGGATGCAGGTAGTTATATTATGGAAAGGGACAACATCTGGCGCGGCTATGGGGACCCAGAGGAGAGGTGAGGGCCTTGACCAGTATTATGCATGAAATGGTGAGATAACATTACTAGCTCAGTGTGTGAAGGGGGGCAATGTTGAGATGCACACATTGCCCACGACTAAGGAAAAAAAGTAGTATCTAGTCTAGAAGTCGTCCATGTACTACACAGACACCTGTACATTGTTGCCTTTCCTGCTGGGACCAATAACCCCTGGCGTAAAAAGGAACCGTTGGTGCAAATTCTAAGAGGCTCTCGCAGCCAGTCACGCGTGCGGTCTTATCCATGACCCTTGTGACCACCCTATAAGCTAGTGTACGGGCCAAATTAAGACTTATTTGGGTGTCCACAAACTTGCTTCCTAAGTTTCTGATTGAAGGGGGAGGGGGTTGCATTTCTTAATGGACCTACGTCATACCTGCTGATGGCTAGGGAACACGAGGAGACCCACACCACATGTGCCCATCTCCATCCTTTAGTTCTGTCTCTATGGTGTGTGTGGGGTTTTTGTTGTGTCTTTTGTGTCCTTACTGTTACTAACACGTCAGAGCTTGTGTGACTTGTATACAAGCTTCAGACTTGGTTTCTTCTTGCGTTAAACTTGATTCTTTTGTACCCCCTCTGCAGGAGAATTCACAGCCTTCAAGTAACGGCACATTCAGCAGAGCACCTCTCTTACGACGTGTAGTAGTCTCGTGTCCCTCTAGTTTGGGGTTTTGGTTTTGTTTTGGTTTTTTTTAAGCACCGGGACTACATCCAACACAAGCAGATCATACACCTCATACTCTAAGAGGGAGCTGCATGAGCATCAACGCACAGGGGGAGAGGGGTAAGGTACCGGCCCGAGACGTCTGTGTCCCCCCGGGAAGCGGTCTCTCCAGTGCGCCCCCTACCAGTGTATAAGCAGCGGANGAGAGGCGCGGCCCTGGCCACGAGGAGGCGGACTTTCTTCAATGCGGAGACTGCGCTTCTGACTATCTCTTACAATACTAACCCTTGTGGTCCTCACCTTCTGCCTGGATTCTGCTCCAAAGGGAACTGAACTGTCTGCTGAGATGTTCACTACTTGCTGTCTTTTGTAAAATAAAATGCCGGATCTCCAGTCCCCCGCTTACCCCCAACCCAAACCACCCCGATGGCCTTCTCACCCCGGCCACAGTCACTGAAAATGATGTCCAGTGTGGCACATATTGTGCAGACAATGACCAAGGACCTAATGCAAGTCCTGCTCATAGGCCCTAATGATGATGTCATTGGCCTCGTGACCTCCTCGGTCCTTATTATGATAATTGCACAATGTTAATATACTCCTAAAGGCGCCAACGTCCTGTTATTTATCTTTTACATATATGAGCATTAGTGTCAGTGCCGCTACTCTGAGCTGGCTTTATTATTCCCTCCTTGGCACCACGCGCTTCCAATGCCCACGTCTCTCTCCTCCATCGAAGCGGCGAGTCGGAGAGCGCCCGGTCACAGACCCGTATAGCCGGACTGGAGATCCTGCATTTTATTTGCTCCTCTGTTTCCCGTTCTTCTGTTTCCCCGTCTCAGTTCATCCGTGTGATCTTGAGTCCTGGGACGTCTTGCCAATGTTATCTTTCTAATCTGATTCCTTTTGCATGGACAGAAACAGACTTGCGTTGTCGAGATGCGGAGTAGAAAATATTCATGGGTTGAATTTTTTTTTTTTTTATGCATTTTGAATCCCATAGAAACACGGTTTACATTCCACGGCCTATCTAGTAGACTCACAAAATCTGCTATGAGCGTCGGACCTGGCATTTGCATACAGCTACTCCCGCCGTTCATCAACGCGACGCGTTTCGCACTGTCATATTTTTCCAGGACCTGCTAGGCCAAAGGCGCTTGTGAGAGTCACCGACTGACTTCTATATTTGTGTGTGTGTTGTGCTACCGGTACTCCAAAGCCTAACCGGTAGCACATGACGAGGTCATATTTTATTTTCGTTTTTTGTACAGCTTAAAAAAAATACAAAAAGAACTTTTTACTTCATGCTATTTATTTAATTTATTTTGCTATGTAAATTTTTAACACTTGCAGCCGCGGTTCGTACGTGGACGACCGAGGAGCGTGACCCCTTTTAAACGGCCTTACAGGACCCCCTATCTCTGTGGCGTGTCTATGTCAGTATGTCCGGGTTCCAGGGGTCAGAGTTGAGCTGCGGGCCTGGCGTATTCCTCCTCGCTGCCCCATGGATGTGTTTCTAGAAAGCATTTGGGTTTTCCCGTAGAACTGTAAAGTGTGTATTCAATTTAGAATAGGATTTAGAGTTCCTCCCGCTCCGGTATAGTGACAGACTTGGGTGGGATAGGGGGGGAGCCATCATGAAGTAATGGCGTGGCTGGGACAGGCGCGTGTCTTGAGAGAAGCTGTCGGAGGTTGGTAGCAGAAGTCGCAAAACCCATTTCAGGACCAGCGGCCTGTAGCAGTTGTGCCCTTGACTACGCGTATTATTCTGGGGTCATCCCAAGGAGACTGAGGGGTCGATTGAATCCCCCGCGGGAGATGGTCGTGTGCCTTTTCCCGTCTATTACAGTAGTCTTGGGTCTATGAGCTGCAAGATAAAAATGCGAATGTTCCCCCCTTACGTAAACTGCCCCTGTGAGGGGCGCGAAGGAGATTGAACCGGGCCTTACGGGCGCCGATATGGACCAAACACAGAACTAAATCTGCAGCAATGGCGCCCCCTATCTCTTATCATTTCTGTCCGTACCGGCAGAGTGAGTAGAGTAGTGTGAGAGTTGGCCAGACGCCCTCCGTACTCTTTCCGAGATACCCCTCCACATCGCCCATTATACCCCCCCCCCCTTCCCAGCATTGGCGGTAGTGAAAAGGGGATAAATGAGCCCAAGCTCTGCCCAAATAGCGCACTTTTTTAGGGTAATATCCTTTTTTTTTTTTTTTGGACGCTTATCAATACAAAGTGTAGGTCAGACACATCAGTATCGGGTCTCTCGGGGAAGGACGCTCGATCCATGGCGGCAGCGCACCACTAGAGATTTAGAAACCGCACCTTCATCCAGTCCATGATGGCGGAGGTCACCAAGATCACAAACACGCCAGGCCACCAGTATCCCCGATTCCTGCCTCTATACAACTACACCTCTTGCGGCTTCCACCATCCCGTTCTATGGTAAAGGAGGGGATGGGACTATCTGGCGGAGAACATTAGAGCGGCATTTAGTAAGGTTGGGTTTTTCGTGGTTGGTGGTGAGGTGGGGGGAGTGGTAGTAGTTTAATTTCCCTTTATTTCTTTTATGTTTTTATTTCTTTTTATATAAAGATGAAAAGCGAATAAGTCCTAGAATACGACCCTTTTACGACTTTGACAAGTAACCGCTCATCGTCATCATCTAAGGTCCTGAACGTAGCCCTATGAACCTATTCATGTTACTGTACATAGCGTCAGACTCACAGGACACATTCAGGTTGGAAATATTGGGGGATGTGTATAAAAGTGGTGTGTAAATTATAATAAAGACCATATTTACAAACGTTTACATTGTGTCTGTTACGCCACCCGTCACACCATCTGACAGGCGTATTGTAAAAGTCCTAATAATATCAATCGTTCCTGCTGTGTTCTCTCCTCTGCATTCAGGATTGACCTCGACGCGCCTACTTTTTGGGTGTTTTTGTCTCATTAGACATAGACCCCATATTCGTTGTGTTGCCGTCGTCCCATCTTCACCTGGTGAAGGCGGCCATTTTGTTGGCTGCCCCAGAGGCCAGAAGAAGATGGCTGCCAACACAGTCTATCACATGGGTAGTCCAGCCAAGGTTGTGATTTGATGAAGTTGAATGTTTTTTAAAATCTCACGGAAGATTGTTACCCATAGCAATCGGTCACATTCTAGAATTTACTAGTTTACTGGACGGGTTACTATAGCAGCATGTTTCTCCATGGTCGCTATTGGCCAAATCTCCAGTTTTGACACTCACAAAGATGAGTAAAGACAGGCTTTATGTTTTGGATAAACACCCAGAGAACAGCAAGGCCATAGCATATATAGACTGTAACCCATAGCCACAAAAATCTTTGGTTGCCATCGGTTACATCTGAACCATTAATGGCATTGAGTGTTTTCCTGTTTGCACTTTAAAATAAATTTACCTTAATTTTCCTGGGAATGGTCCTATGTGTGTGTGTGTGTGTGTCTGTATATATATATTATATATATATATATATATATATATATATATATACACACTAAATATTTACTCCTCTTCAGACTGCACATAACCATGATGAAGGGGTCTCTGTGAATCCATCCTCTCTTTCTCTTCCAGTAGCCGTCATGTACTGGGCTCCATAAGCGGCATAAGATTATATATGGGGGGGTTGGTAAAATTGGCCATGTGTTCTGTGTTTTTGGTTTGTTTGGGTTATATTTTATTTTCTTTTATGGTTTTTGTTTATAAATGTAAAATGTGTACATATTTATCTCTGTTTATATGGTGAAGTTTTAGTTTAGAACGTTACTACAGCAAGTGCAATAAATTTCCAAAACTGTGAATAATTAAACATTCATGTTCACCATTCCCATTGTCCATTGTCGTTGTCCTTGCATGCGGTGGTCTGTGTGGTTTCCTTCACTGAGGATAAATATATTTATTTATCTATTTTTATTTATTTTTGGATCAGTCGGATGCCCATGCGATTTATTCAGATGAATTCTTGGGTCGTGGTTCGGCCTTTGCAGTACCTCTTTTCCGCCACAGAGGCCACCATCAGCTGCTCTTTTGCATAACCTTGGGTTGATTTGGAGTACTGGCGGCCTCTGTGGTGGAAAAGAGGTACTGCAGTGAGCCACTGTGACACATGGTCTATAGCTTACAGGTTATCTAATCATTTTATATTTGAAACCTTTTTATTAAAGTTTTAAAAGAAAAAGGAGCAAATATACATGATGATACAAAAGGCATAGAGGGTCACAACACAGTGTGGCCCATACATATCAAATGCTGTAACAGCTGGTAATGAGGATATCTAATCATTTTAATATTTGTGTAAGGTTAATACGCGACACATAATAACGTCTAAGATTTCATTGTAATTATTTAAATTAGACAATATTACCAAAGAGTATGGCTAGAGCCTTACCTTAAGATGTCCTCTCTTACCTGGTTCACCTTCACGTTTGGGCTAGATTTACTAAACTGCAAAGAGAAAAAATGGAGATATTGCCCATAGCAACCAATCAGATGACATTCTGTAGTATGTAATGGGAAAGTGAAAGCTAGACATTAATTGGTTGCTATGGGCAACATCACCCCTTTTTCTTTCCCACTGTTCAGTAAATCTAGGCCAAAGGGTCTACCCAATAATATGTGAGATCTATACTCTCTCATGATCTATATATGATAAAGTCATTTGGATTCCAGTAACATCTCTATACACATGATACAATTATCTCTCATCAACTGTGCTGACCTGTATAACACAATGGGGCCGATTCAATCCCGCGCGAAGACTGGAAAAAACGCGAAGTGCGCTTTTTCCCGTCTATTACGGGAGTGAAANCTCGCGGAGTTTTGTTCGCACCTCTATGAGGTGCGAACGAAAAAACGCGAGATTTTCTGCCTTACGCAAACAGCGTAAGGCAGAAAATCTTCGCGCCTAGAGGATTGAATCGGCCCTAATGTCTCTCATCATATTTTGGATGTACTTCCTCTATCTCAAACTTATCTATTTCCACCTCCCAACCCACACACGCCATCATCCAGTGTCTCTTCATTCTCCTGCTAATAATCGCTGTCTGGGTTCCCATGTCCTACATACAATCGCATTTCCAGAATACGCCCATGTCCTCCACAAGACTCTGCAACATCTATTTTTTGGATCCCCCCCCTTACACTTTTTATTACATGCATACTGATTCTGGTCTAGAGCTGGCACTCATAGGGGAAATGTACTAAAGGTCGAGTCTTGCTGTCTGAATTTCTCGCCGTGACTCGCCTGTTGTAAGTGGCGTGTTTTTGAGTGTGTTTAAGTATTTACCAAAAGGCGGGTTTTGAGCTGGTTAATGGTGAGTTTCAGTGTGAGTTTTGTATTTTTGTGCGGGTTTCCGTCCTCGCCCTGAGGAGTTTCCGTCCTCGCCCTGGCTAGTTTGGCTTTGTGCAAACGTGTAGAACATGTTTTCGAGTTTAAAATGTTAAAAAAACACACTTACATGCAAAAAAAAAGGTATGTAAGATAAAATGTATGGTGATCCCTCTGGGTGTGGACCATTCCTGGCCCCCTCCATACACCTCCTGGTCCGAACGCCAGTGAGAGCTCTTGTTTTTACATGTTTGGGGGTTTTTATCTAGAGTAAATGTATTATCTCATTGTTTACCAGATGTTACACTTTCTCTGTTCTCACAATCGTGCAAATATAACAGGTTTTGGTTTCTCTTCGGTCAGAGGACACCGGGGAGGAACGCCTGGGGATTTCGGATAAATCTATGCACTGGGACCGAGGAGTCCTGTGCTTCCCTACCTGAGGAGAATATAATGAAGATTTAATGAGTAAATCCCTCTGTATTGGGGAAACTCAATACGATGTATGATGACTTGGCGTCCCTCGGATTATAGGGGTGTCCATCCCTAACATTATGGGTAGGATGTACCCTTCCAGCCAAAGAGCTTCAAGCCTTATGGACCCTCACCCCACTTCTCCGTAACGTAGTGTAGTCCTTTCACATTATAAAGGACTTGACCTTCCCATCCTTATGTCCTAATCGTTGTGTTCCTTCATCCGAGTTTAATAAGCTGGACTTGGTTAGGTAGGTCGGGCACTAAACATCCATGTCTAAAGGGAGTTCAGAAGATCGAAAGATCTCTTTGTGCTGGAGCGGGGTCTGAATAGAGGAAAAGCCACTGCATAAGAATGTGCATCCAGGGGGCGTATCAGGGGCAACAGCCCCCATTTAACATTAGAGCTCACTCTACCAGGGCAATAGCTGTCTGGTGGGCAGGGAAGGGTGTTGTGTGTTTTGAAGCTTTGTCATGGAAGACGCTGAAGGCAGGAGGAGGAGGAGGGTTGTTTATATACCTGCCAGGTGCCTTTAACCTTGATCCTGTGCCTAATACTGTTATTAGCTGCGATATCGCATTTATGTCTGGTTAATGTGTAAGGAGACGGATTATATATAAATCATCAGACAGGCAGACTGTCATCACACACCAAGAAGCCGCAATTAAGTCTACGACATACGACAACAAGATCCACAGTCATGCGGGTGACGGTGACCCTCCTGCTGAGCATCACTGCGGTGTGGGCAGCACCTCAAGGTAAGACGCGTTCTATATGTGGCTAGTGTCACACCGGTCCTGTCCATTATAACTGTGGTTATTATATAGTTATATAGAGCTAGCCTATGGTCCTCTCAGTTTACATGGATTATTTACAGGAGAGGGGGGTCATGATGCCGTGGTCACTCTGCTTTCCCTCTAGTTCTGGTTAACATGACCCGAGACGTAAATGGCTTATTCTATTGTCATATGTTAATCCTACACATATGTATCAATATCTATCAAGGTTCATAACATCCAAGTGCATAGATTATCCTAATCCAATACAGAGAGCATCCCAGTGCCCCCCAACCAATGCATAGATTATCCTAATCCAATACAGAGAGCATCCCAGTGCCCCCCACCCAATGCATAGATTATCCTAATCCAATACAGAGAGCATGCGAGTGACCCCCACCCAATGCATAGATTATCCTAATCCAATACAGAAAGCATCCCAGTGACCCCCACCCAATGCATAGATTATCCTAATCCAATACAGATTGTGTAACAGTGACCACCACCCAATGTATAGCTTATCCTAATATTACCATCCAATACAGAGAGTGTAACAGTGACCACCACCGAATGCATA
>JABWIB010007232.1:12507-27347 GCA_016617825.1 Platyplectrum ornatum
TTATCAAACACTGCCAGCAGCTGACAGCTTAGTTGTCAAACTGGTACAGATTGGTCTGATTGACCAAGAGACACCACACTCATCTGCACCTCTAGTAAAGAGTCTTGGCCAAAACCAGAAAGTGATTTTGCCCTATGCAGATTTTTTTTGTCATAACAGCTTGTTTCACTCTGGAATCACGACACGCTCAGGCAGACGGTGTTAAATGTTTGTCTTTGCACAATGTAGACTTCTGACGAAACAAGTAATAAAAAAAAACTAAAAAAAAAAAACAAGTAATCAAAAATGTAGGAGTGCTTTCTGACAAAACATGGGGGGGGGGTTGTTACAGTGAGTGGGACTTTACCTGCTAACAGACAACATATTGATACAGACATAGGACGTTGGGTGGGTATAGGTCATGGTCAGCGATTCCAGCAATAATTCCCTAGCAGAACCTGATATTTGTATATAAGAGTTCCACCATTGGAGGATAAAAAAATAAAAAAAAATGAGGATGTAATACTACAATACTTAGAGGTTCTTCAATGTGTGCATCACATAGGACACAGATAATGACAGGGGAAAATGTTTAATATTTATACATGTGCTTTCATACAGTCTACATATCAGCATATTAAATAAAACAAATTCATAAAACAATAAAAATAAATCTAATTTATTTAGCAAAAAGTTTATTGTAGAACTGATGGTTCAGCTGCCACAACTTAATATGTGAGGTTTAATTTTCTGACATATATATTTAAAAAAAACAAAAACACACATTGACATTAATAGACAGACTGAAGTCCAGAGGATTTAAAATAAGCAACATTTGCAGACGCTGAACAGACACATACGAGACATCTAAAATATATATAAAAAGTTCTCAGTCAGGGAGTGTGGAGTATGTACACGGCGGGAGGCCAGGCTCAGTTCTGGATTCTCAGAGGTAACTTGGATTTGGGAAGAGGGAGATCTGAGTCTTCAGAGATCTTCGAACGATCCAGAATGGTGGAGTTCGCTCTGTTTTCCTTTTCTTTTCTGTGTCCTTTCTTCTGCTGGTGAATAGAATTAAAAAATAAATAAATAATCACGTTCACCAATACAAGTTACACAAAGAAACAGTAAACCCTTTCATCCAGGATGCATATACAGACAAAATAAATGTAATTGGGTAAAGTACCAGCAACCATTATATTCTCCACCCAGGGCAGCTTGTGTGTCCCTAGTGTAAGTATATGTGTAACTGCCCCTATGTATCAACCTTCTTTAGAAAGTATTTCCACAGCACTGGAAATAAATAAAATAAATCCCTGCCCTACCCTCTCTATGGCTCTGCTATCAGGACAGCAGTCCCCACACTCTGACACCCAACAGTGCAGGTTTTCCTAGTGGACACGTGTGCGTTACAGACTGATAAACCACATGTGGATTGTTTCACATATTAGTTGTTCTGCAGGGAAACACTATGAGAGGTCCTTGCAGACAAAATATCTTAATGAATAAAGAACCTATTGAGAAAATAAGCCCTTGCACCACATCTGACAAATGAACATTCTAACCAGACTCAGAATCGTGCTATCAGCAAACCTGTATGCATTGTACATGCATGTTGCACAGAATTGCTCATTGTTTATTTCTGAACAGACATTTATTTTTGCATTAATTTAGCAGCTCAGGATTAAAAGAGTATTTACCTGGAAAAAAGGGACGCCGCCATTTTCTTGACAGAGGACATTGGGATCAACAATGGATTTCTCGCTTATGATACTTTCATTAATAATTGGTTCATCTTCTAAGGAATCCTGAGAAAGGGGGAAAAACTGAGTAAATGCAATGTACAAAGGGACAAAAGGTACTCGCAACCGAAGAACTTTAAGGTAATAAACCATTCATATTAATGGGCTGCATCAAGACTTCCAGATCCTGCTATATTTCTTTCAGATATTTGCAATACAGCGGGATCAGACTATTAATTGTTACAATCACGATAATTGCTCCAAATCTGTCAAATGAAGCTGTCTTTTCATACAGTCTGTTATCCTCCGATTTGGCTTTTTTTTTGTTTTAGAAACTTCCAATTCTAAAAGATCAATGTCCCAATGTCTGCAGACACCTTTAGAGCAGTAATTCCCAGGCGTATTCCTGCATAGTGCCACCTTGTGGACGTGTATGTAACTGCAAAAATCTTTAAGACATCTGCTCGTTTTAAAAACATCAGTGTGTACCCTGCATTACACTTGTCTATTGTTTCTTTTCTGGGCTGACATATGCATGGTGCGTGTGTTGATGCATCAGACTCTCCAGCATGAAAGTCCAATAGCAGGATGAGACACACTGCATGTACACAAGGTGGGAGATGTTAAATCACACAGTAAGGGCAGTTATGCACTAACTCAACTTCACCAAGGGCCAATGTATAAATGTGACCAGGATTCAGGACTGCAGGCTGCTTGGACAACGGAACTATGGCCGAAGCTCCCAACTGCAGCAGTGACATTCCTTATATATCTTGACCATTTTAGAATTAGTTTCGGAGAAACCTGTATATTTTGAACAGTCAAACCACCCCCTTACCTGATCCACAGGCTGATCCTCCTCCACTATAGACACCATGGATATTGAAGCCTGAAACTCTTCCTGCTGTTTCTTATACTGCTCTAGAAGAACATCTCTTGGCTTTGTCTTCACTAGAGACGCAGGGAAAGGATAGTCTTTCCTCTTAGGTGTGGTACCTGCAACCAGAGGTCACCGACATGTTAATGTGCATTACACATTAGAGGTTTAAATAAAAACATTTGGAGAGATAAATATATAAAACCCAACGACGTGTATCTGCAGTGCCTCACCTGTGGGCATATCGCTGCGGAGCTCCTCTTTGATATAAGTGTTGACTTTATCCAGGCCGGCCTGTGCCTGCTCCTGCAGCTCCAGCTTGTGCTCGCTGATGTTTTCTTTATCATTCTGGATCTTCTGCACCAGGCTGGTTAGGGCCTGGCACTGTGCGGCACACTGCTGGTTCACCATCTCCGTAACCTGAACCACCGAGGAGCTACAGCTGCTCTCCACATCCTGTCAGGTACAACACAACCCAGTTACTAGACCATGTCTACTAGGGAAAGTGCTATATACAACACAGAACCAAGTAACATTTAGAGAACAAACAAGGCCGACCCTAAATGATGCTTAAGTGATTCTGTGTCTCTGGGATATATCTTAGATGCTCAGCAAGGCCGGTGTATACAGGGATATTATCAGACCCAGCCTTACCCTCTGGAAGAGCTGAAGCTGTGATTTGGCCATCTGTAAGAAGCCCTCCTGCTGTTCGGAGACAGAAGCCATTTTGCTGCTGGCGACCTGGCACAAGTTATCCGCCTCCTGAGATACGGCTGTGATGCTACTGCGGAGATGCTGGCACTGCTGCGTGGACTCTTCCACGGTACTCATGTTGGATTGTGCCAGCTGACCAATCTCGCATGCCACATCTCCACACCAGTCCCCAAACGTCTTATGATGGGTGGAAGTGCGCTCCATGGCGTCTGTGGTAACACTGCAATAAGAAAGATGGTTACAACCTAGGGCTCCCTTCAAGCCTCACCCTTTGGCCTTGCAGGTAATATTCTACTATGTGCAATGATGACTTCTAGCAATAGAATAAGAGTTCTTACTTATCCAGATCCTGCTGCAAGGCGCCTGATGCCTTCTGCAGGTGCTCTCGTCTAGAACGCAGTTCGTTGAAGCTCTGGTTTGTTTTCATGGAAAGCAGGTTCAGCTGGTTGTGTAACATCTCCACTCCCTACAAATAAAACAAAAGGTTAAATTAGCAGGTACAAGAATAACTGTTTATGCATAATGTGTTAACATTACATAACACAGCTGAAGAGAAAAGATCAGAACAAAAAATAAACATGTGAGAAGGGATTAGCTCCCCTCACACAGCACAGGCTTTGGTCTGTGTGTAAGATTTGGGATAAGGTATGAGGATCAGGTGGGGTTATAGTGATGTTGACATCTGTAGATAGAGTATGATCATACAGGACTCCCCATCACACAGTCACATGCAGCAATAATCCAGCGACTGAAATGGAAATGACTCTGGACATTGACATTTTTCTTTTATGTGGCAGCAGGATATGGACGACGTGTGTTATGCGAGACACAGCGAGTGTTCAGCAACTATCAGAATTGTGGGTCAGCAAATAAGTTCTGCTAAACACACCCATAGATCGGTTCTGTTACATGCTGGTCTGTCATTCAACCATTTAGCAAGACTCGAAACCATAGGGATCAATTGTATATAGCTTACACCTCATTACCACCATCAATGATGAACTTCACACCTTTCCACCTTACATGGTTCACATAACATTCCTTTCCTCCCCCTTAATTCACACTCCAGACAACACTCCTATGACTGAATCACAGGCCAATGAGCCCTTCAACCTCACTGATGACTTATTTTGTGATTTATTGTGTACATTCAACAATCCCTACTGTACCGTTAGTTGTAAGCATGAGTTACCATTTTGTCAGTTACCACCCAGCTGGTTTTCGACCATTAATAGTGTAGTTCTACACTGTGGAAATACCTCTAAATGCAGCTTCTCAGCAGCCTGAAGTTCATCCTCCAGCAACTGACAGTCTGTCTGAAGACGGGACAGGGCAGAGGTGGAATCCAGACGCAACTTGTGCAGCATCATGGAGTGATCAGTGAAAAATGTGTTCATGTCTTCTCTGTGGGAATTAACCTAGAAGCAAATATTGTTTTATGATAAATGATGTTAAACGTTTAATGCATCCTATAATACTGTGTAATCAAGCATTTCATGGTTTATATAAATCCCATTATATTTGTTTCAAACAATAATAACTTGATTGTTGATCTTTTGACGGTACACACTTAGCTGGAGACAACTTCAGATCAACAATNNCCATTCATACTTCTGCATAGCGCCACCTTGTGGATAAGCGTACAACAGCAGCAAACAGATAGGTAATAATGGCGATCCTCAGAATACTAGGAGACTGATCCAGAACTACACTTACACCTTTTTAGCACAAATAACTCATACTGCATGGCNTTATNTTTAGTTTGAAAATGAGAGTTTAGCTTGGAAACTTCACCCCTCAACTCATCTTTAAAAGATTTCTGTTCACTATATGAAGTGGAAATCAGCAACTCCATACCCTCCGCATGCTGACATGTCCAAAAACATTGTACAGTGTTCTACATATATTGAGAGATCATGTGGGTTATGTCTTTCATATCTATGACAGCTGAACTCTACTTTCCTGCCAGGCTTGTAATAAATTAGGCATTGACAATCACACGCAGAGTGTGCCAAATGGAGGATCGCCAGCTGGAAAGGTGTGCAAGTGCATCAAGCAGCTCTTCTACAGGATCACCAGTTATACAGGCATTACTACATACACTAAATATGAACTATCCAAAAGACCGTCCTGTCATATGATGTTCATCTGCACTCATTCACCTTCAATTAAATGAATGTAGGGATTTTACCGGATTAAACATGCCTCTAAATGACCCATCTAGCTAGAAGCAATCATCACTGCCAATCCTCTTACCTTGTCAGCCACAGCGGAGAAGCTCTGCAGACAGCGGCTCATCTCAGCGTTCAGATCCAGGACAGAGGCAGCGATTGGGAGCAGATCTGTTAGCAGAGCTTTCTGCAGTGTAGAGCGGAGATCGGCCTGTGGAGAACATTAATGGTGGTAAAATGTGAGCGAGAGCTGTCCTTCTAGAACCCTTAGGATGTGTGGTTTCCATAGGCTAATTATACATAGAAACCACTTAGTATTACACTTCTTGCTTCTGCCCTTCATAGTAATGTACAGGGACAGTGTCAGGATTGACATGGTCAAAAGATCATCTGTTGGGGTGGAACATGAATTAAAAGAAATTGACTTAGATACCAAACAGACCTCAGATGTACATTCCTTTAGAACAAGTGGTTTCCCTTCTGTTCCTTACCTTATCCAGGTAGAGGTGCAGGTACGCACATAATGATTATTTAAGGTTTTACCCTTTTCTCATAAAAGACAATGGACCTGATTAAGACTTTAGCCATTATTTACTTACTCATGACTTACTCAAGAGTGGGTAAAACCATGTTGAATTGCAGGGGAGGTAAATATCATTAGTTGCAATCAGTATTAGAGTTGAGAGATGATGTTTCCAGCACAAGTGTAATAACAGTGTAACAGTAACGCTGGTCAGTATCTGTGTGCAACATGCAACAATAAAGTATTCTCCCTGCAATGCACACACTGACATTCATTTTACCCCCCCCCCCCCTGTAATTTAACATGGTTTTACCCACTCTTGAAAAATCTTACGATTGGATCAATTTATCTTATAGTGTATGGCCAGCTTTAGTTAATAGTATCTAAAGTGATAATTTAGTCTTCGATAAGTCATGACCCTCTCTGTGGTTAAGGAGTTTGGCAGAAAGACGCACCATGTGTTTCTGCAGGTCGGCCTTGGCTTGAGAGGACAGACCCTCCTGCTTCAGCATGTCATCCGTGCTCTGAGACACTTGTTTGGATACAGTTTCTTGGATACTGTTCAGGGATGTGGTTACTGCTGCAGTTGTGGCTTGTAATCCAGAAGAGCTGACTGAGAGGTGATCGTCTGGAAATGGATAAGAAACTCATTACATAAAATATAACTGTAGAATAAATACTGATCTGGTGACAACCACTTGAAACAGATGATTGAAAGCTTTTATGAGAGGGGCCTTACCAACAGAGCTGACATAGAAGTCCAGCATTCCCTGCTGCTTCACGCTGTACTCCTCGGCAGATCTCTGAATAGTATGAAACATCTTATCCATCTGCTCAGCAAACGTCCCGTGGACCTGAGCGTTGTGTTGTTCCACCGCCTTCTTGCGGTCCAGCTTAGCATGGAGGCCAGTCACGTCCTTGGTGCTTTCCTGAACGGTGCTGAGCAACTGCAATCAATGCAGCGGATAATGAATGGTGAGTGTCAAAGGAATAAATGGAAATGGCTCTCATTTTCACTTATACTACATTATAAAGGCAGCTATACATATAGTAATGGCACATCACATTATGACATATGTAATGAAGGAGCATCCCATATGCTGTAACACGAGATCTGTATGTAAGTGTATTGTCCTAATGCACTAACAATCGAGAACATGGTAGCGGGAAGTTAGAACTGCGCAGGACATGTGACAAGTGTATGTTCTCATACAAGAGGTGTAGACAGAACATGGGAAGGAAGACTGAGCAAGACATATAATACACATGTATGTCTTAATGTATTACTGGTCCCCAAGGAAAATGGTATGGGAATGAGCAGGGCATGCAAGACATGGGCAGTATATGGAGAACATGCGCCGTTACCTTGCTTGCAGTGCTGTGCAGTTTCTTCTCAGTGGTCTCCAGTGCAGACACCACATACACCTCCTGGGCCAGCTGCTCTTTAGATTCCTGCAGGTTCTTCTGGGTCTCCTCCAGTTCTTTCTTCTTGCACTGGAGCACGGTGCTGCATTCCTCCAGTTCCTTTTTACTCTCCACGAATAACTCTGTAATCTACAACAACACAGACCACAGCATGAGGGGCAACTAATGGCCAGAATGCAAAAACGTGTCCCCATATTCATTTCACCCAGCGTAGATCATGTCACAAGCCGGACACTCACCCGCTTCACCTCATCCTCCAGGGCAGAGATTTTTTCTGTGCACTCTGTCATCTGCTCTTCCTGGCACAGGAGCTTCCCCTGTAACTGCCTGTCATGGAAGCAGAGCGACACTCAGTATATAATGAGATAGGCGATAGGTATACTCATATCCGGGATACATACTCATAGTTTTCACAGGAGAGGTAGACGCCATTCTTTTCTCTGTGAGCAGCAAGGTCTCTCTTCAACCGCTCAATCTCTTCTGTGTATTCCTGTAGAGAAACAAGGGAATTCCCTTCTGTCAGTCTAGTGCGATTTCAGTGTATAACATTACCAGGTCACCAGGAAATGTCACACAATCTCTTTTCCAAAAGAGATAATCAGAAAGAGCAGCTCAATTGGTCCCGATAGACTAAAGGACACAACATGCTCTCAGTGGTGATCTAACAACTTCATCACAGAAATTCTCAACCTTCCAAGTCTGGAACCATTACTTTGGTTCCCTAATAATAAAGCTCTGATTCCTGTCTATCGTCTGGTAAGTTGTACAGGAGGAGACGGGGGAGAGGTGAGGGTTAAGACCTCTGTGTGGGTCAGTCGATCCACAGGGGGACTTAAGGTAGGACTATGGCAGCAGAGATTTGGAAGTGAGAGGAAGAAAATTTATGAACTCTAGGGGATCTGTATTTATAATCTGCATAGAGAATGAGCTGGGAGAACATATGATGCTCACCTCTAAGTTAAGATAAAGCTGATAAATGTGTGTGGAGTAACCAGTCTGTATTTAACCCTGCATATAACTAACTGTCACCCCACACATTCCAACATATTCTCAGATTAGATTTGCACATTTTTGTGACACCCCAGACTCTGGATCAGCCCCATAATAGCTTCAGGTCCTACACAATTAAGCTAGGGCATATCCTGATATCATTCCAGGTATTGCAAAACTACAGGACCCAGCAAGCACTGCCAGGTATCACATACAGTTACAGCAAATACCCGATATAGTGCCACCATAATCACACACACACAAATCTTCCTGTGACCCCACACAAGACACCATTGCAGGAAAGTCATCTACCTTGATCAGTGCCCGTTTGGTCAGTTTCTGGTTGACTTCGGGTTTATTCAGGATACTCTTTGCTCGGTTGGCATATTCCAAAGTGCTCACTGTTTCCTGTCAGGATCAAAGTACAATGTAGCATAGGATATAAAGGATTTCTTTATATAACGGCATAGAATTTTCAACGCTGATTCTCTTACATGGATAAAACCTATGTCATGTACAAGGGCCATTAAAAAAGGTCAAAATATAACAATAAAGTCAGCATAAACATCTATAACGGATAAGTTACAAAAAAAAAAATAAAAAAGTGTCTATTAAATATAGCAGTACAATCCCTATGAAGATGAGCAGATGACTGATCACGCAGCTGTTACCTCCAGATTGATCGAGGCTGGAGAGACTGTAGCGATGATGGATGTTTTCGTCCTCCCTCCTAGAGAGTCCTGCAGGATCCTCGTGAGCTTAGACTCTCTGTATGGGATGTGTGGTGCCCTCTCCACCAGGGCCGTGATGACCCTGCCCAACGTCAGCAGAGACTGGTTGATATTCCCAGCTTCACGTGCTCTCTTGTCCACCGCGCCGGAGCGGCCGATGTTCTCACTGCCGGCCAAATCCACCTGAAGGAGAAGTCACCAGAAGAATCCCAAATCAGGTGAATTCATTGTTACCGTACACAAAACACCAATACTGGGAGACAACAGAAGCGTACCAGGTTCAGCTTGCCAATCTTCACCAGCTCTTCACCGTCTATTGTGGTTTCTTTCATGTGGATGGTGACTGAAAACACCGAGTGAGATCGACTAAAGAAAAGAGATAAAAGGAAAATAAACCTTTATTAGGCCACTGAGGATGATCACTAAGGTCACAAAGTAAAACCAGAAACAGAGTGTGCACCTGGAGTAGGCGTTCATCAGGGTGGATGCGGTGGTCCTCTTGGCTGCCCCTCTCTCCAAGATATGATAAACTTCATCCTTATTGTGAACGGTCACTTCTTCCAGTCCCTTTATTATGACTCCTCTCTATAGAAGAAAAAGATAAACTTAAATTATTTTCCCATACAGATTCAAAGCAAAGCAATGTGTGCCCAGAATTACATTGCAGCTTCTTAACAACACCTGATATATACCCCTTTTCCACCAAGAACCCAGGTTCAGACCTGGGTTTGAACCCTGCATCTTTCCCAGGTTCAATATAAAAGAGCCCTTTTCCACTGCAGTGTGAACCTGGGACTTTCCAGGGTAGACACCTTTTCCACTGCCAGACAGAACACCTGGGTCTAATCAACTGCNCCAATTTTCNATTGTACACAGCAATGCAGACCAGAATGCTCATTCACACCCCTTTTCCACTGCAGAGACCCGGGTTTAATTTCTTGGGATAATAAGGTGTAATAGACAGTAATAAGCATGCTTCATAGTTGTGTCCATTTTTACACTGTACTACTTTCATAGGGGTATACTGCTCTGTTACATGTACATTAGGAGTTTGTATAACATTGGTGAATTTCTCTTTAACCTTAAACTTCAGTCACCGAAACACATGGTCACATAATTCTAATAAATCCTGAGGAAGACCAGAGGCTTTACAATCAGAAGACCAGTCCACACGCCAGTACTTTAGTCCTTGGCTTTGAGAGACAGTGTGTACACAGATGAAGGTCTCACCTTGTTCCGGGGATCATCAAACATCTGCAGTCTCTCCCCGACATCTGGAGACGGGCTCAGAAGATCAAACAGTTCCTCGTTGTAGATTTCCAGCAGAGAAACTTTCACGGAGAACTCTGTGCCGTTCTCTGACAGCTTCTCGAATATCTGATGAAGAGTCCGAGGAATGATGCCAGCTAGAGGGTCCTGGGGAAACAACCAACGTCTGGTCACACAACACTGGACAGAGCCGGCTACAGGCTGAAACATCAGCACAAGACAGCTTGGTCCAAGAGGTAGCATTACTGTGCCTTATAATATAACCAGCCCTGAACACACACCTGCTCCCAAGTAAACTCCTCATCCGCTGATCTCTCTCCCTCCATAGTGAATGTCTTCCCTGTGCCAGTCTGCCCATACCTAGAAAACATAATAAATGTATATAAATGTTATGCTACAGAACAACGGTAACGTTACACACTGCACAAGTGATAGCACACACTAACAAACATAATATAACAAACCGCAACATAATAAACAGCAAGGTCGCAAACACTAGAAATACTCAAATGATACTCACGCAAAGATGGTGCAATTATACCCCATGATCACCTCGTCCAGGATGGGACACACAACGCTTCTATACACTTCGATTTGTTTAGCAGACGGCCCAAACACCTGAAGAATAAGATGGGTCAGAGTACTGGACGGCTACATGTAAGCAGTAGCTAAGGCACATTTTACACAGGTTTATAAAAATACAGAGATTAAATATAAAAAACAAATAGAGCAACGTGGAGTGAGAATTATTCAGCAGCATCAAAGATGAGTGATGCCAACAAGTCACAATCTGCTGTGTTTCCCCGATAATAAGCCCTACCCCAAAAATAAGCCCTAGCAAATTCCCCAGTTTGGAAAAAAGCAGAACTGAGGGGCATAAGGGGTATAAAAGCAGAACAGTTTATATAAAGCTCTGTCAATGTTAATTAACATAAGACCTACCCGAAAATAAGCCCTAAGGAGTTTATTTTGGCTCAATAGTGTTATCGGGGAAACGCGGTATGCAGCTTATTAGCCATAGGGCGAAGAGGCCAGCTATATATTAGAATAATACAAACACAGTAATACAGTGCACACCACACACACAGGACTGGCTCATTTACCATATCAAACGTGTAGTTTTTCTTCCCCAGTTTGTCGTTTATTCCTCCAGTCCGGACAGACACTTCTCTCTTTTGGGTATCACATTCTAACACTGAATGAGAGTTACTCTTCCGCTCGAGCTGGTTGAAAGGTCTGAAGGCAAATAAACAAGTCTATAGACACATGTATTTACATACTGAACCCCAGACACATGCATAGCGGATGTGTAATGTACATGACGCAAATACCAGCAACACACTGTATAGAGACACGAGGACCATGTGCAAGGAGATTTGTGTGCTCACTATTCAGTAGGTGGCATCAGAGGTGCAATATGTGGCCACACACATACATATACATTATGTATACTAAGCATATATAGCGTATAAGAAGAGGAGCAGCTCATACCTGCATCTTACCACGACCTGGATATTCTTCCCTTTGTCTTCTTTCTTGTTCGACATCCCTGAAGGTTGCAAAGACATTTCCTGCTGATGTGACCTAAAGGTGGAAAACATTATTTTTATATAGTCACAGTCACTGCAGAACGTGCTACCCAGGTATCAGCTAGAATACATGCTCATCCAGAACAGATTTTATTCTCCGCGCTCCTGTTCTTACCTACAGATAAATATATCAGATGATACACAGCGCCTGCAGCCAATATCACTAATGATGCTATAAACTGGACCACCAAGATCTGACGAATAGCTCAGAGCTAATAAAGGAGAAATGGTACATAACTACTTTGGTGCTGGCCAGGTCTTCAAGCATTTAAGTGTTATTATAGGGACCACTGATGACAGGCAATACTGAATAAGAGGGATGGTCTGCTGATATACTACAGCATTAGGGTGAGCAGCTTTTAGTATAATGTATAAGACTCCAATACATGAAAGTGCATCCAGATCAAAAGACATTCCTTATCTTACACTAGGGCCTACATTTACTAAGCAGGGAGATTGAAAAGCGACGTTGTCCATAGCAACCAGATTCAAGCTCTCAGACTGAGCTTGAATATGATTGGTTGCTATGGGCAACATTCCCATTTTTTTGATCCATTGAATCCTCAACACTTGCCGAGCACCGGACCTGTTTTCTAGTAACATGCGCTTGAGTTACTGGACACACTAGTGAGGGGTCCAACCGTTCACACACCATGTTGGATGTCGGTAGACTGGTGGCTATTCATTTACCATCGTGTTGCTAAACATGGAAGAGCACACTGGCAACTCCTTTCCTCTCATACACATCTCATGTTACACTGAATAAATCCATTATACAGGATCGGATCAAGTAGCAGAGTCCTGGGAGTATATTAACTAAGCAGCGAGATTGCAGTGAGATGGGAAAGTGGGGATGTTGCCCGTAGCAACCAATCAGATTCAAGCTCTCAATTTAATTTTGCACACTGGAGAATGTTAACTTCAACCTGATTGGTTGCTATCTTACTGCAATCTCGGGGCTTAGTAACGTCATTTTTAAATGGCCCTGAACTAATGTCTCATATGCGTTATATGGAATCTGTGGAGCCCCAAATGATGCCCCGTTCACACTGCCACAAATACACAGGTATAATCAGGCAAATTGCAGAGATGCCGGGTTTTTTCATGGCAGTGTGAATGGTGCCGCATTCAAATCCTGGGTATCTCTACCCGGCATTTGAATCAGGATAAAGAGCAGGAGCACATGGGCGAACTGGGAAACATACATCTATAAAGGACAATTTAGAAACAGTCCTGCAAACAAGTATCTGAATAAACCAATGGAACGTGAAACATGCTGAACATCGCACAGTGCTGCACGGATCACATGACATATACAACACAAACGTGTCATGGAAATGATAAGAGCTGGGGCTAAATATACAAAGCTGGGAGACTGAAAACTGCGGATGTTGCCCATAGCAACCAATCAAATTCAAGTTCACATTCTCCAGAGTGTAAAATGAAACCGAGATCTTGAATCTGATTGGTTGCTATGGGCAACATCCCCAATCTCACCACTTAGTAAATATACCCCAAGGAGTTCTGACATCCAGAACCAGAGCAGTGCAGGTCCAAAGCCAGTCACCTCATCCCTGACAGGCAGGGTGGGGGTATAGTGTATCAGGTGGGTGATAACACCACCAATGCTGCCATCAGCAAGCTGTCATACACTGGCAGCAAGGGCATGCTGAGACTTGCAGTACCTCAACATCTGGAATGCGGCAAGGGATGCCAACCTGCGGCTCTACAGATGTCAAACTACAAGTCCCAGCATGCTTTGCCGGGTATCAGCTATGTCTAAGCAGTTAAAGCATGCTGGGATTTGTAGTTTGACGCATGGAGAGCAGCCGGTCGCCCACCACTGATATGTGGTGTATAGCGCCAGGACACAGGGGGTGAGTGCAGCGTTCATCCAGATGGCCCGGCACGATTACTGGGCGGACTGTGATGCTGCATGTAATAAACAGCAGCCTCGCCGTTACTGCAGCCAGCACGCTAGGAGAAGCCCCCGGTAACGGGTGAGGTGTTACCTGCTGGTGGCTCGGGTACCTGCGCGTGCAGCCGCCTCTCCTCGGGAACGTTACTAGACGCAACAGCAGCCGCCGCCGGAACCTCCTCTCTGCGCTGAGGACATTTGAAAATCGCGCTTCCGATTGGCACGGCCAATGACGACCTAGCACCGCCCCGCCGCTCCAATAGGCCGGCGCCGCCTTGGGCTTCTCTCCGGATTGGTCGCGGCGCTGACGTTGAAAAAGCGTGGATTGGGAGGTGACTCGTGGATTGGCTAGCCGCCCTGGCACGTGATCCGGTTTAAAAACTACAGAAGCTCCTTGTGACAGAGAGCGGTACATAGCAGCGGGGTCCTGTCAGTCAGTGTGTACGGCTGCGGGGGGCGGAGGGCGGAGGGCTGCCCGCGCTCGGTCTAGGCTCCAGGGGAACCGAATTTACTGCTGGTGTCAAACACATCTAAAGGGCCATATACTCATCACGATAGAGTTGCCGTCTTTTGGGTTCTCTCTTTTGGGACAAGCCAAATAGACGATATCATGTAGGTGGCACAAGGGGCGTGATATATGTAAATCACACCTATAAGCCCACCCCCTGAGCGGCATAGGTTTGTTTTTAACTATGAATAGGCGGGGCTTGATGTTATCAAAATAACTTCTTTAATGCCCCGCCCCTTGATATCCATGGTTACTACTCATTCAGCTTTGCTGCCCTCCAGTGGCCAAATGAGTGGGTAAAACCATGTTGAATTGCATGGGAGGTAAATTAAATTAATTGCAATCAGTATTACAGATGAGAGATGATGTTTCCAGCACAAGTGTAATAACAGTGTAACAGTAAC
>JABWIB010007235.1:0-26094 GCA_016617825.1 Platyplectrum ornatum
TTTTTTTTATTAAATACACCCCTGTATCTAAAGCTGCCACACTGCAGTCAGTGCCCTCCCTATACACCCGTCATCAAGTGTAAATTACAGAAACAAAAATCAATCTGGATAGCTAAAATCTATTTCAGAATGAAATATATACCCCTGACTATGTGAGTGGCATAATAATGAAGTTGCTGGAATGTTGTGCACAGATGTCTGATCAGGATGTCATAAAATCATTGTCTCAGCAAGATATTCCTAAACAATTGCACCTCTGTTGTCACTGTACCCAACACTGATTTTCATCTACAAACAACAAAACATCAAAGTAATAAGACTTTTCCCCCTAACCTCTAAATGTATAAAGAACCAAGTCCAACTGCATAGAGTTTGTTGCTGATCATGGACTCATATGTCTGTCTGTCTTGTTATGTTTGTATATGTCAGGTCCTGTAATAATTATTCCCCTGTTTCTGCTCTTATTGTCTATTGTTGTTTTCTTTCTGTGCATGTGAGGATATATTCATTGCAGGGTTGCCTACTTTTGAAAAATCATTTCAGGGAGAAAAGTAAAAAGTCAAGGAGCGGGACCGGCACGCCAAGGGGGCCGGGACCGAGGCGCCATGGGCCGGGACCGGTGGCTTGTTACTTTTTTCCCTGGAATGATGTTTCAAAAGGGATTGTGTGGGGGAGGGAAGAGGAGGAAGAGGGGGTCTTCAGCAGGGAGTGGAGGGGGTGGAGGGAGTGTGGATGGAGATGAGGGAGGAGAGGTAGGGAGTGGAGGGGATGGAGGGAGTGTGGATGGAGATGAAAAAAAAAAGGGAGGGAGGGGGGGGGAAGGAGGAAGAGGAGAGAGCAGGCAGGGAGGCCGTAGAGAGCGCGGCCCTTCGAGTCCCAACGGGCGCAGACTGCGCCAAGCAACGGAGAGCACAGTGGTCAGTTCAAGATTACAGTGTCCAGGTATACAGGATCCAGGTGCAAATCCGCGAGGGCTGTAGAAACACCAGACAACCGGGGACTGAGGGACCGCAGGGGAAATCACTTCTGGAACGGAGGCTGGAGACCCAATGCAGGGCACACGGCGCCCACGACACGTCCAGATCCTAAGTAGCAGGAGGGAAGCAGATGAGGCACCCAGGTATTATTTTTTTTTTTTAACCAAATAATTAAGGACTTAAGGCATTCTGGGAAATTCACAAAAAAAATTCCCAGGGCCTATATTTACTAAACTACGGAAATTCAAATATGGAGATGTTGCCCGTAGCAACCTTTCCGATTCAAGCTGACATTCTCCAATATGTAAAATAAATTGGGAGCTAGAATGATTGGTTGCTATGGGCAACATCCCCACTTTTCCATTCCTGCAGTTTAGTAAATATAGACCCAAGACTTTTATGGATTTTTTTTCTCTTGCACAAAACATATACGTACACAAAGTACTTGTTACTTTGCGGTGTGTGCTAGATTTCTGTGTCTTGAGGACAGCTCAGATGCAGGTGGGATCCAGGATCCAGGTGTTCCAGCTCAGCTAGAGCCAGCAGGAACTCTGCTGCAGAGGAGCAATCGCCCATGGTGCAGTCTGCCGATGCCTGGTAGAGGACTAGTGATCATTGCCAGGGATTGTGGAGTGGAGCATATGAGACGATAGCATAAGAACTACTGATACTTTTTAGTTCTGTTTGGTCACTGGTGGTTGTTATATTATTCACCAGGCTGAAATCGCGCGGACAGCTATCGCATTGACCGCTGATCCGGCAGGGGTCTAGCAGAGTAAGCCGCTTGCCCCTGCCCTTTACCCTGCGAGAAGGGAGTGACAAGGAGGTCACTCCCCTCTTTCGCCACGCCAGAAGCAGGATCCGTGAAAAGGGGTGAGGTTTGGGCAGAGCCCATTTGTCCCTTTCTTTTGGAAGTTGTACAGGAAATCTAAAAGCAAGAAACAGAGGGGCGCTCCATGGTGTATCATGTTTTTTCAATGATCATTAAAAGCAGCCAAAAAATAAAAGCATACATTTAATAAAATCACGCTGGAAAGGGCTGCAGAGATTATATTATAAGCACAGTGGGAATTGGGGAAGCAGGTAGCAGCCGCTACTGATTCCACAGACACAAAGAAACACTCTGGATGCAGATGAAGCAGTTTGATGGCAGCAGGTGTCGGGCCTCTACGCATTGAGTTGACTTTGCATTTCTGTATTTGCTAAGAAGACTCTGTATGCCCCATAATAAGGTTCTTTCTTCCATAATAACCCCTATATTTTTCCCAGGTTATAGCCATATAGCCATGTAGACTGATGAATTGTGCTCTGTGTTACATGGTGGACAGCTTTATGCTTTTTCCCCAGCAGACTGACAGGTCTGCAGATGCTGATAAGCCATTGACTGGCTATGGACAGGGAAAGCTGTGTTAGAGCACTGCTGGCTGTTGCCATTCAGGGGGGATGCTGTGTGAACAGCACACAGATGGGAATCTTTTAGTTTAACACCAGGCAGGGACAGCTCTCCCTTACTTGTAATAGTGCTTCCACGTGCTCATATCACTCGGCTTTAGTGCAGTAGGCCTCCTTGTCTTGCATTACTTGCTTGGTTTCTACTCCTGAGGCTCTTATCATCTTGCTGTATTTCAGTTACCAGGTTATAACCACTCTGGGATTAATCATTGCTTCCTTTTATTCATGTCTTGTCTGTGTTATGACTTGTCAGTTTTCCCCCTCTGGACTGTTCTATATTCCTGTGTATCTGTTACCTTTGTATCCAAGTGCCTGTCATGCTACTACCTTGTCTCGTTACCTTTCTTGTTCCTTTGTGCATCCCCCCGGACTTCATGTCTGTGTGTTATACATGTTCCCTGTGTCACTTTGTAATTTGGATCTGTCTGCACTTGTCATCACCTGTATACTTATGCCCTTGTCTTGTATTCTACAAACCTGCACTTATGGTATATCCCTGAAATTTGTTGTTGTGTGTCTAGTATTTGTATCCCAAGCCTTTATCCTTGTTTGTGTCTGAATCTTCTACCCGCATCTGAGTATCCTGTATAGTGGCATCCTGCTTCGTATTCGGTTTAGGGTCGGGGTCTACCTTTTTAACACTAAGGTCCATATAATACTATTGATCTTAGTTTACCATTAATTTATAAACTCCCCTGTACAGTGATAAATCAACCACAAGTAGTAGTAGATCGGCGGGATTACTGCAGTGCATTAGTAGGGATACCAGCGATTGACATCCTCTTCAGAAGCACACCATTCCACTGTGATCCTACTACTATAGGAATTATAGAGGAACGTCCAGCATGAACAGTGCACAACTGACCCAGAGCTGGATGAAGGCATCATGGGGCCAGGACATACAAGACCGAGGGGCGCCCAGGCTTTATAGTCACCAGCCCTTTAGAATGTACTACATTTCAGACTAAAACTGGCCATACACTATAAGATAAATTATTCCAATCAAAAGATTTTTTCAAGAGTTGGTAAAACCATGGTGAATTGCAGGGGAGGTAAAATGAATATCAGTGTGTGCATGCAGGGAGAATACTTTATTGTTGCATGTTGCACACAGATACTGACCAGCGTTACTGTTACACTGTTATTAGACTTGTGCTGGAAACATCATCTCTCACCTGTAATACTGATTGCAACTAATTCAATTTGCCTCCCCTGCAATTCAACATGGTTTTGCCCACTCTTATAAAAAATCTTTCGATTGGAACAATTTATCTTATAGTGTATGGCCAGCTTAAGTGATATACTGTTTTGATCTTATTTGTGTTGAGCCCCAGGATTTGGTGATTCCCAATAAAACTAGTATTTCCAATATGCTTTGCCAGTGTTACTTGAACATACTGTAATCTGCAGTTTCAGTGCTGAAGGATACCTATGCCAGATGTATAGCAATATTGTAATCTATTCACAGCATGGGCTCTTACTTTACTGTGTCCATGGTAAAGAGGCTGCTGAAAATATACTACAAGGCGATGAGCTATACTAAGTGACGGAGGCAGTGCGGTAAGTGTTTCCTGCAGGGAGACTTCTCTCTGGAGTGTGTCATCGCACTGTGCCGTGTTATGCATAAAATGCTCGTTCAGTCCACAAACAGCAGTGCTTGTTTTCCATTTCCTACAACAGAACTAGCTTGAGACTGAAATGTGGAACTGCGTGCTTGCTGGCTGCTTTGGAAGGAGAGCACGTAGCATGGTCTGTCATTCAGCCAGCCTGGAGATCTATGCATCCATTTAATGTCACGTTTTGTCAAACATTTAAAAGGTGTCTCTACATATGATTTTATATTTGAAAGCCCCAGGAAGCCTTAACCCTTACTGGGTACACACCACATGTATTTCACATGATTATCTCATTATGTATGTTCTAGCGATCCTTTCTAAACATTGCATAGTTTGGTTAATGTGTATAAAGTGTATAGTGCGTGTAGCCACTTAAAAAAAAAAAAAACTAAAAAAGCGTTCTTTACATTTGGGGAAGGGGGGGGGGGCGCTCCACCCATCACTCCCACCATTCCAACACCTATGCTTATTCTGTGTATCAATGAGACGCAACTGTATGTACTTAAAATAAGTAAAAAGCAGTAGGGACTTGCATGATGACCTTATGTTGTATATATTTTGTATAGTTCTGCATTACACAAATAAAAGTTCCATGATGGTTAATACTTATGTCTGAATACTTTTGCTTTGCGTTAGCTTTGTTCTTGCCACTGTCCTAAGTTTACACCACTATATGATGACAGGAGTATATACAATGATTGAATAGCCAGTGGCGTTTGTAAGACATCATGTGTTGTGCATACGATGCATGTGGCGAAGACTGTGACTACACCACTGTGAATATGAAACTTCTCATTCTGCCATCATTAAATCCTTTAGAATGGGCTGATCCAGGTCTCTGTCCTACACCTTACGTCTGCACACAGATTGCTGTAGTCAGGTGAATATTTTGGCAGTGCACATGAGTGCACCAGATGTTAGGAGCCTCTTATCCTAGTGTATGCTCTGACCTGAGGTTGCACTCTGATCTGGCCCATTCGATGTGCGCACATTTGAATATAGCCTGCAATTTGTTCTTTTTTCAACAATCCAATTGCATGGAAAAAGACACCTTTTATCCAGTGATCTAAATTACGTAAAACAAATAACCTTATTACTAGATTCCTGGTTGGAAACGCCCCAGGACTTCCTTTTTATGTGGATTAGCGCTACCTAGAAGCTTCCCGCTTGTACAGCTACTGAACCTTCTCTGTTTATTGGTCTTCCTCTGGCTGTTTAGATATACTTCTACAGTCATTGTGAGCTCCCGTTGTAGGTTGCCGCAGGACCTCCACTAAATACTTTTAAGCTTTAGGCTTTTAGACAAAAAAAAAGGGATTCATTTGTGCAATCACTTTAATCTCCAATTAGGTTAAGAATTTAATTGAACAGCTGAATTATACATCCAAAACAATGTGGGAGGAAAATCAGGTTATCAGATACTGTTTTACCAACACATTGAAACTTAGGTTAAATGTGGTTCGTTAAGGGTACGTAATATGGCATGCATACAATATGATTTACATTAATGACTGGCATGCAATACGAACTGCAGTCTTTGATGGCATACAAGCGTTCAGCTGCAGGTGAGGAAGCCACTACAACCTTCAGTACCATACATGTACATCTCAGTCAGTGCTGAGCATGTGCCAGATTTGGCCCCAACAATGATTTTGCACGACTGCTATGGGTAGCCCTGTATGGTATATGCCCCTATTCTTTAGATACGATCTCTGTAGATCCTGTGAAGATCTTAGCTCTCTTCTACACTAAACAAATGCTCTGATTCCTAGCTACAGGACTGCTCCCGGGCTGCACCTGCCCTCTGGAATAATCTTCCTCGCTTGTTAAGGTTATCCTCCACTCTCCAAACTTTTAAGTGCTCCCTTAAAACTCATCTATTCAGACAAGCTTACCATATTCCTCAACCTACTTAACATGTTCTCCTCTGCTTATAATTATTCACCAACAATTTCTGCTNCTAACACTGCTGTGTGACTGGATCACACAGAGCACTGAGCACCTTACGATACAACCTGGCTGGTCCATGCATTGTATAATAATAGCACTTACCCCTATGTATCAATCCCCAATATCCTATAGAATGTAAGCTTGCGAGCAGGGCCCTCTTCCCCACCCATTCTGTCTGTTACCACCCAGTCATGTCTTATTGATTGTTAAATTATAAAGCGATACGTAATCAGATGGCGCTATATAAAAACCTGATAATAAATAATAATAATAATAAAACAGCAGAGAAGATGCGTGAAACTGGCACCTTCCAGCCCTCCTCTCGCTCCTCTGCTTCCATCGCCCATAACACCTGCTCCATGTGCTGTGTTCATGGCTGGCACATGAATCCGTTCTGAATTCCCAGCCCAGAATCCTCCATGTATTTAATTCTGCACTGCACATTCCCTTTCCAACCTCATGCATTTCACAATCACATAATATCTTACCCGTCTTCCTCTCAGTTCTGTTTATAGAATTGGATGTAGAAATACATTGTGCAGAGTCCGTTCTGAGACAATGGCTGCGCAGAAGTAAAACTCAAGTCCGTGTCAGTCCTAAAGACGTTGACTGACACATAGGAAGACCTGTGGGTAACACTCTTGGGCCTATATTTACTAAACTGCAGGAATGGAAAAGATTCTTGCTCTCAATTTCTTATTACATTACAGAGTATGTCTGCTAGAATCTGGTTGCTATGGGCAACATCTCTATTTGATATGGTTTAGTAAATGTTAGATTAGATATTAGTAATTGTGTTGTAAATGCTGGATGAACCACAGGACGATCAGGGCCCCCACGCACAGGGTTGTTTCTAGGGAATGAATGGCTGAAATTGACGCTGAATTATTACAAGGGGCTAATGTAGAGACGGGACACACATATCATGGGCAGAAAATAATAGCAGGCACATATAGCTCTTGTTTTACAAATATATATATATATATATATATATATATATATATATATATATATATATTCGTATGTGTGTACTGTTTGTTCATGTCCAGCAGGGGTCCCCACAAACCTTAATCCAGCCCTGGTAATGTACATTATATTGGTCAAATATTGAGGAATCTAGCTCACAATCTCTTATATTTTACTGTGTGATAAGTAATGGGTTAAGTGTTCGTTAGGTTTCAGGATTTTCCCGTACATATTTTTGTAGCTGTCCGACTGTAGTTACTGTGAAAGTTCTGTTTTGTAATTAGACAAACTACACAGATGCCTTGGGCCACCTCCAGGCTCGGTGATATAATGTAACTCAGAGCTAGGATTCTCCTTTTCATTTTAGTGTTCAAACTGATTTGTACCACTGTTGTTTCTAAAGCGTGATGGTACACAGTGAGGCGTGTACCATGAAATAACCCATAATAGAGACAGATCTTTTACCCTCCTGGATGCATTCTAATTCATATGAGAACATAAGTCCTATAACCAGCATATGCAGTGAAATGGCCAGTGTGTACTGATGTGTGTATAACCTTATGGGGTATATTTACTAAGCGGTGAGATTGAAAAGTGGAGATGTTGCCCATAGCAACCAATCAGATTCAAGATATCAGTTTTATTTTACACACTGGAGAATGTGAAATCAAATCTCATTGGTTGCCATAGGCAACATCACCACTTTTTAATCTCACTGAAATCTCACCGCTTAGTAAATATACCTGCTCTTCAATCCATCTGACTGAATACATCCAATGATCTGTTGGCTGCTCTACCTATAACATTCTGTGCCCCAGTCCTCAGATAAAGGTGCAAGATGCTATTATTATCAAAGGTTACTAAGAACAGGTTTATTATCTATGTGACCTTTGTATTTTATATGTACTTATCCTTTACAGATCTGAATGCTCATGCTGTTATCTGGATACAATATTAAATGTCTGTCATCCGCGTGCACACCTGGACTATTTATTGTTTCTTTTGCTTGTGGTTTGTTACTTCTCTTCGTGTGATACTGTTATGTGTACATATGGGGAAATGGACCCAAATTTACTAAACTGCGGTATTGTAAAAGTGGGGATGTTTCCCATAGCAACCAATCAGATTGGAGCTCACATTCTTCAGTATGTGATATGAAACTGAGATTGGTTGCTTTTTCAATACCATAGATTAGGAAATTTAGGCCATGAATTTTGTATTAATCCAAAGCAACTATTTGTTCTAATGTTTTCCGTATAAGTGACAGGGAGAATAACTGGTAAGAATACTAATAAATATTCATATTTGTCAAAATGAATTTGTTCCCTCTGGTATATCCCCAAGAATGACATGTGACCCTTTCCAGGGAATTTGGTAACATAAGTCTCATCAAGCTCCCCACATTTCCTCTGAACCTACCACCCACCAGTTTATACGCATGCCCTGCATTTTAATATACCTTTTCCTTTAAAGAAAATGCCATCCTCCAGGACCTGGTGACGTCCCTTGATATATTTTAAAGTCGCTATCATATCCCTCATCTCCCTTCTCTGCTCCAAGCTGCACGTATTAAGTTTTACAGCTACAGTTTTTTCTTTATATGTTCCTTTGCTCGTGCCATAATCATGTGTCAACAGGTCACGCACCATGAGGCATGAAGACAAAATTCGGCATCGAATGAAGATTCGGGAGTATTGCCCAATCTTTGAGAAGCCTCATGCATTGTGATATGTATATGAAGCATATTTCATCTGTTGCTGGGCATTTTATGTTAAATAAAACGTAAGGCTGTATAGACAGATACTAGTTGATAATAATGATAAAAGTTCCCAAATTATAATAATATTTCTATCAATAAGACATTTATATGTACAGCATATATTGATATTCCATCTAGCTAGATATCTTATATAACCCCCTATGTCAACCATAATCTCTGGAGACGCTGTATTAATGGGTTAACAGCAGTCGACCTGGTGTGCGCCCACACACGTCTACACGTGGAGGTGCGAGGACTTTACACCCTCATCTGGGCACTGAACCGCCGTCTGAATGAAGACCTCAGTATGCAATGTGACAGGCGTGAATAGTGATTCCGGAGTGCCAGTTGGAATTGGATTACTGAAATATACAAAATGCTACGGCTTATCCTTACATAATTGTATCATGCGAGCACAGAGGATCGTGCAGATAGGGAACCTGACTGATGTGTGCCATTGTACGTGAAGGAAGCTGCCAGTTTGTAAGACATGCGGATGTAAAAATATTCACTTTTTTCCCTCTTCTGCCTTCAGGGTCTTCAACAAAGTGTCAAATCCCATAGAGACTCTATAGCGTCGTCATATTCTTCTCCACATGTCTTGGATATGTTTTGCAGTGGGTACTGTAATTTGTGGAAGACAAAATACTTTGAGTTTTTTTTTCTTTATTTTACCCTTAAGCTCCGCATTAATTGAAACAACCATCGAGCTAAAATATAATGTAGCCTCAGGCCATAGACAAGACAGTAGTTCAGCTACCAGGAGAGTAACCATTGCCACTTACTGGTATGTTTCTTGCTACAATTTGTATTCTGTCTGCTAGAGATAGCTATAAATAATGAATAGGCACATGCACCTGATACATAAGCATTGCAATGGGGATTTGTATTGTCTGTATTTTTTAATGATAGGCCAATGTTTTTCGTGCATTGGCTTCCCAGTAATGCACAGTAGTTAGCATTGTTAACACAGCACTGTATTATGTTCTGTCCATGTTTTCTTGTGGATACTTTGTTTTTATTGTGGACGCCACAAAAATGGTTTAACTGTTTGATTACTGTGATAGACAATACTGAATCTGGGCACTTGTGTCTAAGGGAATTTTGCCTGGAAGGTAAAACAATAAAAACTCCACTTTCCGGCCAATTTCTCCCCATAGCGGGACAAACTGGTAGGAGGGAGGGACAGTTGGGGGGTGTGGTGCTGGGATACCATACTGGTGTATACCAACCCACTCCAAGCACTGCAACAGATGACATTTACCTCCCCTGCAGTTCATCATGGCTGTTTTTTAATTTTCAACTCTGGGGCCTAAATTTACTAAGCAATGAGATTGAAAAGTGGGGATGTTGCCCATAGCAACCAATCAAATTCAAGCTCTCTGATTCTTTTTACATACTGGAGAGTGTGAGCTTGAATNTGATTGGTTGCTATGGGCAACATCCCCACTTTTCTAATCTCGCAGTTTAGTAAATTTAAGCCTGGAACATGACAAACACATATATTATGTTTCACTCTTGATGATCCTGTAATTAGAACTTAATCAGTTATGTGGAACAAACGTCCTTTATTAATACTGCACATATGTTATTGTTATTGTTACTGTGAACCTACTTTAAGACTTTACAATAAATGCTGGCCATCGTAATCACAGTCTGTGTAGAAGGCACTCTGGAATCAGAAACGCAGATTGCTCCGGTGCCTTCTCAGTGTCTGTGGGTGCAAATACAGAGAGAGAGAATCTACCTTGAGTGGCACTCATGAGGCTTGAAGTCCAGAGAGAGAGAGAGAGAGAGTGTTCTGTGAAGTGTTTAATACGGCATAATATGACCCCTGTCATACATTGCACAAGATTAACCTTATGGACTGCATGGGTGAAGTATGGGCCAGGAAACAGTATCTCAACTACCTTCATGGCCTTCCATAGCCTATATATATATATATATATATATATATATATATATATATATATATTTTATTAAATAAATGAATTCAGACCCTGTATTTGTATTGTCATTTTCATACGTGTCATTTTGTTACTCTTTTAATAGCAATTCCAAACCTTCGAAATATGGATGGAGAAATCATCACAGAAGTAAAGCCAATGGTGGACCATGACGAGTTAGCCAATTCTTATGAACGAAAGCTTATAGAGGTTAGTCCAAGCAGTATGCTATAATACTGTATGCTATATGTATCTCCTGTTAATGTATGAAGAGCATCCCTGTAAATTATTGGGTGTTTTCTATTTGGAAAGTCTAATTACCTTATGTTGTTTACCAGAGGGACATTTCTAATATAAATATAGGAAACGCCAATAGTCATCTCCAGACTACAAATAATATAATTATAAATGATTAGATTTTTAATCATCGCAGAGTAGATTGTTAGTGGTAAATGTGTTTCTGTAGGACATACGTTTTCTTCTAGTATAGAGTTCTCAGGTAGGTTGCTTCAACTCTCTTTCGCTATTTTATTAAAAATAGATTTTTTAAGGATGTGCTATGTAGAGTAGCTGTCATCTCCTAGCCTTGTGACCTTTATTCTTGTATTCCCATCCTAATGCTCCTTAAGGTGTAGCAAGTGATCTAAGAATAGGTTTAGTAGAAGGGAAGACAGGCGTCCCTTTTTTCAGCATCCTGATGAGTGGGTGTCCATCTGTCTGATTTATCAGGAGGGGGGGTATAGGAATTTATTACATTGAGAGAATGTGTATGTAAATGCCTGGGCCTCAAACATCCTATGGAGATGGGTCCATGAAACCTTTATCAAAGACCTTCTCAGTGTCTGAGCTCACCTATACATGGTACATTTTGTTGAGTTTGTCACGTCATTTTACAATTGTAGTAACATTAACTTTATTGAACTTTGCTGAAGAATTAATGCAGTTTCGATATGAGAACAGAACTTAGATTTAGTTTTTTATTATTTTTTTTATTATTTTCTTTTCTTTTTTCTAAACCTCTTTCAGAATTCATTTACTTTGATTCCTTTAGACGAATGTTGATACAGGTGTTTTGCAGGGAAAGAAGCAGTCATAAAGCATTGTGCCCAGAGCCGCAGTAACAGGCTCCTTAGCATTTAATTTCACTCAAACATTTGAAGAAAATTTGTTGTCAGTTGCGCTGAAAAGTAATAACAGCCAACAAACTAAATCAACTTTTCTGCAATGAATCCAGATGGTGCTGTGTTGGTAAATGGATTTTTTTCTCTGTTAAATATAGATGAAGTCAGTAGATTACAAATGTGTAGCTAGGACAGAATAATACACTGACTACGAACTGGTCCTTTGCAGACAACAACATGTTTCAGATTCATATTTCCAGATTGCCATGGTGCATACTGTTATCCAGGCAAGTTCATGAATACATCCTTTAACATGTAATGACTTGGTGTGGCTCTTTAACCCTCCTTAGGGTTAGGTATTAGGTTAAACTCAATACATTGTAGAAAATGTTTTCTGTAACACCTTTATCATGTAAATGTTACCAGCTATAACAAATCCATAATGATCACATCATAAATGTCACATTTCAGGGGGCAGTATAATTATTATACTTAGTTATTCTTTGCATACAGAGAGAATACTGTGTTCTTTGCTTATGGTACACAGATGCTGACTTTTACAATTATTTAGACTTAGACTAGAGATGAGATCTGCCTTGCAATTCAACAATATACAGAACTACATTTTTTTTATTTACTTTTTGTGTCTTGTTTTAGCTGTAATAACTTGATTGCAGGCCTGTGAGTATGAGGTGTATAGATTGCAAATGTGTGTTTAGATTTTTATGTTTTACATAACTTTGACTTCAATATTAAAATGTATATAAAACATTGTTATATTATTGTGAGCGCTACAATCTTCTTTACATATCTACCATCGCCTATTAGTTGGGAACCACATGCAGCAGGGTCTAGGATATAGCTATAGTTTATATTTTATAATATTTGAACACACAAAAAATATTTTGGGGAGATACACAAAATAGTGGTTTCTCAAATCAGGTTAAAGATGAATGAGCAGAAGAATGAAAGGCAGGGGTTTATATGTATACACATATATATCTGTGTAAGTACACAGTGCTATTTGCCAGTAACTTTCTATTCTATATGTAAAATAAACAGAACATTAGTAACTCACATTTGCAAATATATGATAATCCTCCTGCCACTCACAACTATTCTGCTATGGAGGACAAAAGGATGAGCGTTCTAATGTTGACTAACATATAGATGTTTTAAATTAGGAGCCAACGCCAAAAGAAAAGTACCACTTGGCCTGGGATTAGCATCTGTAGGTCAGCACTGTGAGCTCTTTTTCGCCCTAAGCGTCCATTAGTTATATAACAGCTGATTAAATGCTTAGTAGATTTTGCCATTTAGAAAATGTGGAACCAGAGTTAATAGTAATAGGACATTTGTCTTGGTTAGGACTTTTGGCTTTGACTTCCCCAATGCTAAAGGCTCCCCATGTTTGGTTTTGGGAGTCTTCAGAAATACATTACTTGGTCTGTTGAAATAAAAGGCAGATGAAATATTACATATAACTTTTACTGACCTGATTAGCTCCTCTTATTCATTTGTCATTGTTTCTCTCTCGCCTTCTATCCTTGGTTGCCTTTGGGATTCTGCATTTGGGTTTCCCTTCCTTCCAAAAACCTTACCCCTCAATATTATCAGTAGTTTCAATTTTAACACAACTGAAGATTTTAGTTCTTTAAAGGATGACGTTTTTATGTTTAAATAGTTGCAAAAAATAATATAGTATAATTGCCCCTTGGACATTCATATTATTAATTTATTTATTATTATATGCGGATATTCACAGGAAGCTGCTAGAGACTCCTGTATATTTCAGCACTGATTGTGATCTTTTTTTGCTTCCTGGGACAGACATAGTTAGAACGTCCATGATCTGTCGCAGGTCTGTCCCTTCAGCAGGAAGATCACAGCTAGTAAGTAGAGTTGAGTGGTGCGGTGTGGTGTAGTACAGGGTCCAATAATCTGACACTGCCCACACACTGCACTATATTTGTCCCCTCTGGGACTATATCAATCAAGAACACCAAAAGATCAGATTATCATGCCAGAGCTTTTCTGTGACTATAATCTGATCTTTTGGGACCCACACACTAGAAAGATTATTTTGCCAGTTTACAATAATTGATAAATTGGCACAATAATCGTTCTAGTGATTGCCTCAATGCTACATTTTATGTACTGAACATGTGCACTCATGGTCCTAAATTTACTAAGCAGGGATATTGCAGGGAGATTGAGTGGGGATTAGATTCAAGCTGTCATTTTACATACTGGATAATGTGAGGAGGAATCCCCACTTTTCAATCTCCCTGCTTGGTAAATTTAGGCCATCATTACTGCTTGATCAGTAGAGTCTAACCTCCTCAAGCCAGAAGTCAGAAACTTTGAGGGGGAACTCACTGTTTAAGTTTATCATAACATTTGTCCAGCCCTTGTGTGTCTATATAATATATATCTCAGTGGTGCTGTTGCGTAAGGAACAAATGTCTGTATCTAGCAGTAAGTGCTTCCTATAAGCACCTGATTAGAAAAGAAAAAAAAAATCATTTTGAAACTTTATGACTTTCTCAGTAGTCTGCTAAGAAATATAAATCTACTTTAAAGGTTTATTTTCTCAAGCATAATAAGAAANAACAGTTAAAATATGCAGTCCTAAATAATTCAGCATGCATTGGGAAAATGATGAATTCTAAATACCTTCTGAGAAATCTCTATGACCCGAGTCACAGCTAAAGTAGAAAGTCTTCGAATTCATATCACTTTCTTGCACGCATAATGCCCTGGGGTTAAAATTAAAGATTTGATTTTTTGCAATCTAATGCTGAAGACTGTTTGATATTCTTCTGCTGATAATGACATAATGGCAAGTGAAGCATTCTGGCCAACAGGGATTGAGCCACTAATTTTGATTTCATCTACATGACAGTTTTTTGTCTTATTATTTGACAGCAAAGGGCGAATGATGGTGGAAAAAAAAAATTATCATGTTTTCTATGACTTGTTTTTATTTCTGTATTTCTGAGTCAATAGGTTTGGGTCACTAAATAGTCAGCGCCAAAAATACATTTTCCCATTATAAATGATTTAAGTTTAGTGGAATAATGTTCTTGGGATTAGACTGTGAGTAATAACAGAAATTAGATTTAATTACAAATTTACTAGCTTATTTATAAAATATGGAAGCACGTCTTAATTCATTGCCTTTCAGTAGAATATGTATGTGGACAATCGACAGGATCCAGGTCACCACCACCAGTCCTTGCAGTTCTAATAATGTGGAGACTATATTCAACATGTTCAATAAAAATGACTTAATTTAAAATAATGTGGAATCTACATTATGGAGACTTGACCACTCCTCCATGTGCAGGAAATCCGTATGGAACCACGTTTATTGAGGTTTTTATACCGTTTCTATACCAGGATAGTACATAAGGGCTGAAGTCAGCCTTGACCAGAGACAGCAGACAATTGAGTCTGTCCGGTTTGGTTTCCACCCCTGATGGGGACACCTCTCCTCTATTGTATCCAACAGTCATGCAGTCATGTTCCTGGTTCACCCCTGCACACACTGCTTCCTCCAGCACTCCCCACGGCACACATTGATAGGAGATCGAGGTGTAGACCTCAATCCTGTGCCGTCAATTATGGTAGTACATGATGTCAGGAAGGAGCCAGTAACTGAATCAGTGAGGATCCAGGAGAAAATAGTAAGATGACAGAAGAAAAGAAGAGAGTTAAGCAAATGTTATCACTCCCAGTGGGTTGGAGCCAATAAACAGGAATATCTTCCCTGCAGAACACCAGACACTTGGTTAGGTTGCACTTAACAGCATTATCAGATAAGGTCCCTAGCGTTTTTCATTTTATCAGCATAAAAAAAATAATTTTTGTGGACACAAATAATTGTGAATTTGAGCTGATAATTGTCCTAGTGTGTGGCCAGCTTAAGGTCTGTATCTAGGCTAATTTGCTATATACTCCTGTGCTTAGTGCTATAGGGAGGAAGAATCCATTTGTATTATTGATCTTATGACCCAACAGTTCTCATTTTTGAAGTATTTGATGTTTAGGTTGTTGAAATGCTGTAGTAATCCTTACATCATATACTTTTATGTAGGCAGCATCAATATATTTTGCAGCGCAGTAAAGCAGTGTAAACTAGAAAAAAGTGTAGATGTGACTTCAGCAATCCCAGATATTTAAATAGCAGGGTGTGTGCTTCTTAAGCATATATATGATCAAATGTAAAGTTGTGCCAAGAAAATCAATTCTCCTTAAGAAATTTTGAAGCACCTGAAATAGTTTCTAAGTTCCTCGGAAATAGGGAATGGTAGTGTGACATCAGGATTAATAAGATGCCAATCAAGACGCCAAGAAAAGCTGCCAGTGCCTGTGGACATGGAACCATCCTACTAATTAACCCTCCCAGGATTTAGTAATTATGGCCTGGGTGTCGAACGGCTGGAGCTGTCCAGAGTTCTTTCTCATATATAACATCAGGGGGGTCTGGCTCATTACACTGATGATAATTAATGTCAGAGCCCCATTAGTAACAGACAGGGCCGCTGAATTAAAGTTTTTGAAAAGTTAAAATTCAACAGTGTATTTTCTGAAGGGATTTCTTTGTTTGCTCTCGAGAATGCTGTTAGAAGTGTCAGTATGAAGGAGGGGGTGCAAGACACGTGTGAACAGTGCTTTGAATCTGGCCATGCCCCATCATCCCAGGTCATTAGTGTCCAAAATTAGTGCTGTTTATAAATGCGCAGCAACTGCCTACAGATGACAGCATAAGTACTGACTCTCCTCCTGGCTGGCTGTGTTTTAAACCTGTAGTGAAGGGGTGCTGTACCTTATTTCTGAGTCAGTGCTTAGGACTGCGGAGTAGAATGTTCTAGTGCTGTGTATTCTTATAAAAAGTCCTTATTCTGACTTGAGGCATCTATGTTCATTAATATTTAGCAGGTTATACTTGAAGGGGTGACTAAAACCCAAGGCATCCAATAGGGAAGACTGCTAAATTGAATTCATGTATTTACTTTTATATTTTATTTGATTATAATAAATTAGCGCTATATATACAGTACTCACTTTTTATATAGACTTAAACGTTTTGCTTTTGCTTGAAAATAACCCGAATGAGTTTAAATGTCTTCTTTTAATTTTAATGAGAATAACATGAACTTTGCTTGTAACACTGACTTGTAGTATAGTCTGCTCAGTCAATAGTTTAGATATATAGTTTATTGGTAACAAGTATTGGCGTTTATTTACTACTATTTGCCGCCACAAAGCAAACACATGGAGCATGAAACTTCTGCTGAAAAAGCTAAAATATGAAGAGCACCGATGACGTGAAAGCCATTTCACTCTTGTTGGTTCTGCAGCTCGATTTCAAGCAGAGACTGTGAAGACCATTACGTTCTGAAGCATTGGTCCAAGTGAACTTCACTGACCTCAAGGTTGAAAAATGTTGTTCCACTTGTTGATCTGCCCCCTGCTCCCGGGAATCACAAAGAACTGGATCACAAAGTGGGCTTACATTATTGTCCAGGAAGAAGGGATCTCTGTAGTCTTTCTTAATACTTCCAAAACCGCTAATTGGGAAAAATATTACAAGGGCTGTAATATAATATAACTCTAAATGTCCATTTCCTCAACTTGCACCAAGCTACTTCCTAGCCCATTTTGGAGCAGTCAGCGATGAACATAAAGAGTGGTTCCATCAGGACATTCCCACAATGGAAAGGTGGTATCAGAGCAAGTGTATGCCAGCCAACAATAGAAAAGCTTGTGTATCCATATGTCTGTTACTTTATTATTCTGCATGTGTTTGGAACAAAGTTAAAATGTGGATTGCAGAGTATTGAACTTATACTGTTTTTCCAAGGTGAATTCTATATGTTTAACCAGTGTTTTGATCCAGAATGAGTATGTCCTCTATATTACCGCACTTTAGTGTTCAGTAATGTTTGATTGCTTATGAATTTTTAATAAAGGAAAACTAGAAAATAGCATCAGGATAAACTGTGCAGGTGATAATTTGAGAATCACTTTGGATTTATAATTTGCAGGAAATTGCTAAATTATAATTTAGTTCTTATCTGTAGTGCTGCTATTTTGGTTCATTAAGTGATTTACCCTAATGCTTCTCTTACTTACTGATGACAATATGTTTTAAGGACAAGCAAAGAGAACACAGAGTGCTGCGTTTGTAACTTACAATGTATTTCCTGAGATGTAGCCATCTTGTGAGCTGAGAAAACTGTATGTCCAATAAGGGCTAGTGATAGATTTTGTGACAGACATTGTGTATTTTAAAAGTGCTTTTGTCGTATGTAAAAAGACGCATCTTCCTAAAGTGAATGTTCATGTATTTACTGTGAGACTGACTCCTATAAATGTCCAGCTGACAGTGGGCAAGAGGGGTCTGGACTGGAGAGCCTGTAATGGGAGCGCCACCTCACCCAGGTCAAACACATCCTGTATAGACATGATGCCTTTAAATTTCCATTTGACAAGAATTGCATTCTCTAAACTGGGAGCAAAAGATGGGTTACTGCTAGGTGCATATGAGGTGTGGAAAACATTGCACTTACAGAAAGATTAATCTTGTCCCAGGAGCAATATGTATCATGAAACAGGATATTTGCAAAGATACCAGGGGGAAGCAATTTAGGGGTACAGATTACCAACGCCTTCTTAGATTGCCACAGAAACTGCAGTGAGGGAAGGGAAAAAGGGGTACCTAATACCTAAATATGTGCCAGAAGTCGTTAAGATGTCAAAAGTAGAGGAGGCTAGGGGTGTATCTGAGCTTGTAGAATTTTGGATTTCAGAAAGATTATATCAGGCAGAGAGGAGGACAAGTTGGGCACAAAAAGCTGCATGTCATCTGCAAATAGCAGCATCCGAACCTCCCGGGCACAGACCCTTATACCTTGATATGACACCAGACACTGTAAGGCTATAGCCAGCAGTTCAAGTGCTAGGGTATATAGCAGCGGTGATAAAAGAGAACCATGACGGGTGCCCCCGTATTACTGCAATTGGAGATGACAAATAGTCATTACTGGTCACGTGGGCTGTAGAAGAGGCGTAAAGAGCTTTTAACTGAGCAGTAAAACCAGCAGGGAAAAAGAAAGAAAAGAGCTTTGGCCAGGTCAAAAAATCGTCATCCAGGGAAACATGAGAAATCAGGACTCTGGTCTCAGTGGCATGTACCTGCATGTCCTTTATCACTTTGCAGACATTAGAAACAGACTGTCTCCTCCACAAAAAAAACCCCATTTGGAACGTCACCGAAATGAAAACCAATTATAAAAAAAACTGTTCAGCAAGAGTTTTAGTAAAAAGATTATAGTCCGTATTAAGGAGAGATATAGGTCTATAAAAACCCAGCAGTTCTGGGTCATGCTCTGTGAGGGCCAGCGATTTACATGGTTTAAGGCTTTTGATTCGTTATTCCACCTCTAATTGAGAAACCCATGTAAAGCTACGCAAGTTAAGGGACCTCTAAACCATCCCAAAACCGATCCCGTTCAACAACATCCACCGGGTCAAGTCTGAAGCTGAACCTGTGTGCACCCATTCATAAGCCATGAATAAATGGGGATGGTCACATTTCAGACAATCATTTTGACAGTACCTGAGTGATTGCCATGCTTAAAAAATTGGAAACCTCTGAACCTGAGTGTGCATTAAGTTCCTTATAGCGTTCTCGATTAGCCTGGGTAGGATGTGGGACAAATCTACTATATTCCTCGTCAGATCATGTCAAGCTTCAGNGTGTCTTGCATATTGTTAGTGGTTTTCTCTGTCATCAGAATGAATCTATTGAAGGCGAATATTTCAATAGACTTTATAGCCTGTATGCACTAAACTGGAGGAATGGAAGAGATGTTGCCCACAGCAACCGATTCGATTCTAGCTGACATTCTGTTAGTATGTAATAGGAAAGTAAAAGCAAACCTAAGTTCTGTTCTAAAAACCTTTCCTAGGTTGATTTACTGCAAGAACAAGTACATAAGATTAGGGCCTAAATTTACTAAGCAGGGAGATTGAAAAGTGGGGATGTTGCCCATAGAAATCAATCAGGTTCAAGCTCTGTTTCATTTTACATACTTTTGCACATAAATAAGTGCAAAACATTCACTTGTTAAAATAGATTGATGCAGTTAACACACAAATGATGAAGCGTGTGTTTATTGGTTCCTTTAGTCACCAATGCTCAGAGAAACGAATAAAATAAAGATTTTCTTTCCTGTACACTGTGCACTTTATATCCCATGTAAATTTGGCCGACATCCCAAAAGTAATCTGTGCCAGTTTCTGCTTTATTTCACCCCAGAGAATAAAGAGTCCTCTACTAGTAATGTAATGAAATTTCTGCAGTGACCTAGTTTGGTATTATTCCCATAGCGAAATATATTTTTTGTTGACTTTTGCAGAGTGCACTATCTCACTAAATAGTTTTTACACTTTTGAATTTTAATTTAGGCTGCTGTATATTAATAAGGATTATATATATGTTCGACATTATGAGTACAGAAAAATGAAATATACTATATACACATTCCTTAAGGGTGGCAGCCACTATCACCAGGTTCATCTACTGTGCTTCAGGAGGCAATCCTCCTTCAAAGTCTACATACAACTATATTAGTAGGTTAATCAGCTGCTACAAAAACTGTATGAATGGGGGGGGGGGGTATGAGATGTTCAAGATTCGTATTCACATTCTATACTAAAAATCATACTTGCTATATTCATTCTGTTCTGTTATATACTATATTCTAGCATTTTTCTGATATACTTCTGTACTAATAAATACATCCTGTTCTATACTGCCTACTCTGTACGGTCTCTCCCATACCTTCCTGCCACCCAAGCCTTATCACCCATATCTCCCAACATTGCTGCCACCAAAGTGTTATCACCCATACCTCCCAACATTGCTGCCGCCAGAGTGTTATCACCCATACCTCCCAACATTGCTGCTGCCCAAACCTTATCACCCATACCTCCCAACATTGCTGCTGCCCAAACCTTATCACCCATACCTCCCAACATTGCTGCTGCCCAAACCTTATCACCCATACCTCCCAACATTGCTGCAGCCCAAACCTTATCACCCATACCTCCCAACATTGCTGCCACCAAAGTGTTATCACCCATACCTCCCAACATTGCTGCTGCCAAAGTGTTCTCACCCATACCTCTCAACATCCTCCTCTGTGGTCCCCCACTCGCCAGCCTCTTTTCCCTACAATCCATACTCAATGCAGCAGCTAAACTCATCTTCCTCTTTCACCACTCCACCTCTGCCTTCCCTCTCTGTCTACCTCTAAAATGGTTTCCAATCCGTTTCAGAATTCTGTTCAAACTCCACACAACAACTTACAAGGCTATCACCGTTTTCTCTGCTTCCTACACCTCCTTACTTATCTCCATCCACACACCGTCCCCGCCTATCTGTTAGCAACCACGCCTCACATCCCACGCATTGTATATTAAACTATTATACTTGATTTCACATTATACACAAGCTTTCTACGTCTCACGCACACATCTTGTACGTCTCCTATTCTGCCCCCTTACACTTCAAGGACATACCACAACCTATTAGGTTATCTAGTGCCATCCAAGCCTTCATATGCTCCCTCAAAACCCACTTCTTCAGATTGACCTACCCATCCTCTACCTTATCTTTCTACCCTCTCCCTCCTCATCCCAATTTCCTTTGTACTGTCCAACCCTCCCACATAGCATGTTATCTTACATGAGTAGGGCCCTCGATCCTCCCTTCATCTCCCTCTACAGGACCCAATTTTCTGTCTTATATTGTACTCCCTATTGTACTGCGGAAACATTGTGGCATCTAATAAATACTATTCCTAATATTATTATTATTATTATTATTATTATTATTATTAATTGTCTGCACATTTGCATTGATGATGTCTAGATCCAGTTTATTGTTACTAACCTTTAATGAAGATGCTTCTAAACATTACCAGCGTCAAGTATAACAACAGTATACAATTCCATTATATTCACTGGAAAATACAAGCTTCATTAAAGCACAGGGGTGTTTTTAGACCAGTATATTTGCTATTTTCTGTTTAACCATGAATGTGAAACTTGTGCGCTATTTACTTCTAGTTAGTGGCTCCATTGGAATTTCTTAAGTGTTCATCTGCAGCCTATTAATCGTCCTCTAAGTCATTGTAAGTTGCTTTCAGATATATAATTGGTTCCACAGAACCACCTGTTCCATCTCAGTTTTATGGCTAGAAAATAATAAAAGCCCCTTCTGGGGTAACTCGTGTACTAATCTCTCCACCGGGCACATGAACTTCTGTTGTATTGCCAGTGTTTACTGCGCAATTTTTTTTCCTGCTGACAATATAAGATAACAAGACAATTATTGAGAAGAAAAGTCAATAATACATTTGTAGCGCTGTCTGTGAGACCCCCATGTTCGTGGGAGCATTGTGTGGAGGCCGTGCCATTACTGTGCAGATTGCTTCTTGCTTCAGTAAAGGGAGTTTTGCTGAATTAGTTCATGGAAATGTATTTAAGCCATGCTCAATGCATAACAGGGATGTATTGTGCTAGTGATCTGTTAAGTCTCTGAAAAAGGTTCTACTGAATAAAGGTAATAAATAAATATATAAATATAAATAGATTTGTATGCTTTGTTCAGAAGACATGCAATAATTCTTTCCATGGGTACTATAGGCAGCCTAAAAACACTGACTTGTGATATTCCCTGAAATAAACTTCACTGCTTCTTTTCATTGTAGAGGCACAAAGCATGTGTGGCTTTTATGTATTTCTCGCCTTACACAGGACTGAATCCTCCGATCCATTTACAATTGGGTTGTGATATTGGAGATCCAGTAGCTATACCCTACCATAGATGTCAGAACAGGGGGTACCAGGGGGCAAAGCGCATAACGTAGTGTTGTAAGGCCAGGGCGTGTGTTTAATTTCTCATGGCTACCATGCCCATTTCTCTTTTTTTAGCAACCAAAATCAGCACACATCAGTCAAGAAATGATGTACAGTAGGTTATTTTCACATATGCAGTAGTTAGATAATAATGAAACCAGAAGTCTTGGCCTGTTTTCTTTCTGACTACTATCTCATGTCCAACTCACAAATGTACCAAAGGTTTTCAGTCACTGCTTCTAGCCTCTCTGTCTGCCTCATTCCTCCAGGGGCCTCCTGTAGGAGGTGTGGTCCACCAGCTTACATGATGGTTGACCTGAAGACCTGGAATCGGTCTGTAGATGAAGCCTATCCTATTTTCTTCTTCCATTACCCCAGGCACCCATTATCCATTATATACCATGTTCAGATTACCACCCCGACAAAACCTAGGTTTTCTGGGTCACAGACCTTCTACCCCTGTTCAGATTATAGTATTAATTACCTATGTCGAAGAAAATAGTGTTAATTACCTGGGTCGAAGAAAATGATCTATGTTTTTCCAAAAGGCATCATTCAGATTTCATGAAATAGCCAGGTTTTTGGTGGTAATCTCAATGTTGTATAACTAATACCATGTTCACATTGCTGTCTGGGGAATAATCCAGGTTTTGAAGCCAGATTATTGCTGTGTCACACACCATTCCAGCTTTTATACCCTGTTCACATTGCACCTTACACATGGGAAATTCTTAGGTCAACCCAGTTCACACTGAATACCGGTCTGACCTGGCAATATGTGTGAGTAAACAAAACCTGAGCTTTCAAATTCAGCTAATCTAATCCCCCCAATCAGCTTCTGTGTTGAAAAAACCCAGGTAGCATTGTTGACACTGACCCGGGTCAGACCTGAAAATAACCCTACAATATTCCTGTGTCCAGTTCCAGGTTTTTTCAGAGGGCCTGTCCACACTGAGCCATGACCTGGGTCATCAGATCGTGCACCGGCAATATCCCAGATTTTTGTGGCTGTGTGTATAAAGCCACACAACTGTTTTTGGAGATTGTTTCAGCATAAACCTACTTTCCTGGGATTTTTAGTTATAACAGACCTCTTTTATGGAATTCTGTGACTTACAGGGCCAGATTGAATTATACGAGAGGATGGGAAACAGTTTGAAGCACACTTTTTCCTGTCTACAGTTCGAAAAATTTGCGTTTATATACACACTTCCATAAGCCACAAAAATGCTTGTTATAGGGTTTATGGGCATTATGTGGCACACTTAGCTAATAATCGAACCTGGCCCTCTAATTCTCATAATTCAGGGGTTGAAGTGGAAATTTAGAAGCAGTCTATAAGTGCCAGTATGGCAATATGGAATAATAGAAATGAATGGAGATTTATAGCTTTTGATTAAATCAGTGGGAGAAGTGACAATCAAGTGACTCTGGATTAAAGTGTTACGGTCACTGGGTGACATGGGTAAAGTTAGGCTGATAGAAGATGACGGTAAAGGTTATGCTGCAGGTATGAAGGTGTAAGGCTAGGCTGAGGTTACAGTACGAGGATACTAGTTCTAGTCACGGGTTTGTACAATTGTATCCTGATTACTTTCGGCTTCTACAGTACCTGCTCCAGAGCTGTCAAAGAAACATTTATTGCAATCCCTAAAATACAATGTGCCATAAAGCGGAACCCCGTACAGAGAACCACACCTCCAAATATTATCTAAGGGTGGAAAACATAATTTAGATGAATAATCCATGTATTGTATATTGAACTTAATGCTAATCTTTACTAAATAAGTGCTTATAACAAGAAGATTTGTTTTGTTTGTTCATTCTGTAAGACAGTAACAGATACGTATTTATCAGCTGTCACTGCCTGGACTGTATTATTTATAGTCTGCGACATTTGTAGTCTGCGGATTGATGAAGTTTTGTCATCCAATATTGTTTATCACGTAGCGGTTTCTATTCTAAACCTGAAGATATGTATCTCAGAACATTAATAAAGTCAGTGTCTGTAGAATTGATGTTCTTTTTTTACAGTGAGCAAACTGTCTGGGGTACAGTGCGTTCTAAATAAAACGTCGCCTTGATTGGATGCTAGATATAGAACATTTATGTCTGTCATTTCAGACAGATCGGGCTTCACTGGTCAAGTTTACTTGTGTACTTTTCTCAAAAAAGTTTTAGTACTTGACCAAGAGAAAATACCAGAAAAGAGAAAAGTATTAAACTTTTTTTAACCAATACATGCCATTGTTCTATGCATATAGTGTTCAGTATTAGTATTATCACACGTCGAAATATTGGATTGCTCTTTATGATGTTGCTAGGGCCGCTATTCATTTCCTGGGGAAGGCAGGTTACAATTTAAATTGGAAATGTGTTTATAGCAGAGTATATGCTACACCTGGACCTCAGTTGGTAATAAACACAATACATTTACTGTACGGTTCGAAGACCCCTTGAAGAATTCACCATTCAGTTCTATTCAGATCAAAGGACTTTATAAAACGTTACAAAAGTGTAAAGTAGCTGCTTTTATTATAGACCTCAATTGAACCGTCTCCTGATTTATGGATTTCTGTTTAATGTGTTACTATATGGCATATAGCATTGATGAAAATGTAAAGGATTGCAGGCAGAAGGATGGGTTAGATGGATTAATAAACTGCAACTTGGGCCCTTTTCGTCTTTCTGTTTATCCAGGACTGCCCAGTGCCTTCATATAAATATAAGGAAAGCTAAGAAAGTGATGAAGATGGCAACTACATTGCAAAGCATTTTGTTAGTTTCCGCTTTTTACAATGGTATTATAAAAAGTAAACCCATATCAAGTTAATACCTTTTTAAATGCCAATACAAAGTTATAGCAATATATCATAGATGCAGTATAAACATTGTGTTGTTTTTTCATATTATGTTAGTTTGTAGTCTGTTTTAATGCAGTTATGAATCTAGGTTCAATATTTTTTCTGACATTTAAGCTGGCCATACACTATGCAATAAATTGTTCCAATCGACCAGCTTTAGTCAAGACTGGGTAAAACCATGTTGAATTGCAGGGGAGGTAAAATGAATGTTAGTGTTTGCATGCAGGGAAAATGCTTTTTTTTTTGCATGTTGCACACAGATACTGACCAGCGTTACTGTTACTCTGTTATTAGACTTGTGCTAGGACATCATGGGGTATATTTACTAAGCAGGAAATTTGCTGGGGAATTGAAAAGTGGGGAAGTTGCCCATAGCAACCAATCAGATTCGAGCTTACATTCTCCAGTATGTAAAATGAAACTGAGAGCTCGAATCTGATTGGTTGCTATGGGCAACTTCCCCACTTTTCAATTCCCCAGCAAATTCCCTGCTTAGTAAATATACCCC
>JABWIB010007237.1:9031-30760 GCA_016617825.1 Platyplectrum ornatum
AAGACACACCTCCTATGAGCACAAGACACACCTCCTCTGAATGATACAAGTGTAGACCTGAGCAAAACCATGTTGCAATGTGAGGGGTGGATATTTATTTTTTATTTCTGTTACATGCAGAAGTGAGAATCTACAACTATGTTTCATTTGTAAATTAGAGTTAAGCTAGGATACTTTACCTTTTTCACAGTTTTACTGTTTTAATTTGCCTCCCCTGCAGTGGCATGTTATAGTGGCATGTTATAGTTTCCTATAAGTTGTTATATGTTGTACAGATAATGGTGTGCCATTAAATAGTTAATATACCAGTCAGCAATGGGAAGTCCTAACCTTCTGCATCAATGTGCCAGTCTAGGATGACCTATATGATGTTTCATTCATCAGCAATAAAGGGAAATAGTAAAATAGGAGTCTTAGGCTCCACCCTTTTCGGGGCGCACTTTTATTGCAGTCAATGAACCGGATCCTGCATTAGGTCCAGTCCTCCACTACCGCAAGTGTGTGAACATGCAAGCCAGCACCAGATGTTTACTTGGGAATTCCCTGGTTGTTCCATACACCAGGGGATCCGTCCCCTGACCCGGACCTGTGCCCCCCACCCACACTTATTACTCTAGGTGGGAACATGTATATGAACCAGTAGGGGCAGGGTTTCAGTTGTTAAAGTCAGTGGCAGCACGTATGACTTAAGGCAGGGGTTTGGTTGTGTAAGCTGCTAGACCACCGCCTTTTTCCGACAGATAGAGGGGACTTATCGAGCCATAAGGGCAATGACACATAGCACCTATCCCATCAGGGGTCCATGATGAGGTCACACTTGTTAATGCAATGTACAGTATAGGAGTGTCATTGGATGCATATGACCCACACTTCTGAAACCACAGCCATTCACATTCAAACAAGTCAGACTAGGACTTTTGGCTCTTAAGAAGTGGATAATGTTGACAATTTGTGTGTGGGATGGGCCTGGTGTGGGGTGTTGCAGGTGTGAGGGGTAAACAGAATTAGAGTTGAGGGGTGATGTTTCCAAGTTCCAGGGCTAGTGCTAATATTAGACACATTAGACGGCTGTCTAGGGTGCTCAGCCTGGGAGGGCAGAAGTCGCAGCACAGCCCCTCTTGCTGTATTACCACAGTGCACCTCCCGTAATGCTGACGGTACTGGCAGCCTACTTTCTTTTGACTGCTTCCTATTCGCTGGCTCCTAGAGTCCTAACACCAGCCCTGCCTAGCCCAACTCTAATTTACCGATTAACCATCAAGCTATGTCATATGTGTGTTGAATGAGCAGAAGCAAAGTATTATCCATAATTAAAATCCAAATAAGTAAAATTAATTTGAACCCCTTACTTGGTAACATGGTTTTGGTCAGGTTACACCTATCTTGGACTTGTAGTTGTAGGTACAACAGGGATCAATCCCATTATCTTCCCATAGGACTAGTGTTCTGATTGTACATTAATAATAATAATAATAATAATAACAATAAAAGTCAATGAAGATTTACAGTATTCAAGTTATGTCAGTGGGAGAGGTGATGGTATACCCCCATATACACCCTCACTTCTAGCCCTGTATGGGACCTGATTCAATCGTAAATCCTGCGTCTGGAACTCTAAATGCATTACCTGCAGCAATCCAGATCTGGAGAACCGCAGAATGTGGATAATACGCAAGTCACGCCCTAGCTTAACATTTACTGACCACTCTTACTTAAAATGAGGGTGATGCGGATCTCTGGATAGTACAGGAGGGCTGAAGCCAGACTGTACAACTCAATAGATATGTACTTTGTGTATCCTCTTCTTGTCTGCTGACATATGAACTTATCAACACGGGACTCTGGATGGCACATATCCAAATACATACTGAGTGTTTATAAATTGCGTAAATTGCGACCACATAAAAGCGCCTTTATTAGTGTGTGCCTAATACATTATATAGGTAATGCCCTTCAACTGTCTATGTTATAACAGCAGTCACATTCTAGAACATTACCCCCACCCCCCAAACTGAGAGGTTCTCCAATTATTAAATACATCCAATAGAGGACAGGGCTTCTTTTATCAGAGCATGCAAAGGGTTAAATGATACATGAAAATGACATTTCAGAGTAAAGCTAGTTTTACATGTAATCCATGAATAGATGAAGTGAGTGGCTGAGGTGTAAGAGGTACGCTCCCCCCCCCCCTCGCTGTTTTGCCACACGGGCACTTTTTTTTGAAATGCTGGGTGTCATTCTTCGACTCTGTTGCTAAGCGACTGAAAATCTGGGTACCAGCCTGATCTGCTTCTATCTCCGTCTTGGGAATCACTTACTAATCAAGGCAGCTAGCGAGAGCTAATACAGTATCAGAATAGAGGTGCTGATTCCACCACTGTGTATTGCTATGTATTCACATATTACTCCTATCATCTTATGGATCCTTAGAAAAAACTTTTCACTCCACCAAGTACTTTGTAGCGGATACACATGCCAGCCTCCCTGACTGTGTGGTACAGGAGGGAGAAACTCTAAAGCTTCTCCAGGGTGGTGTGAGATCTCTGGACATCTTGCGAGGAACAGATAGATCTCGATTATACATCAATATAATAGATATAATAGGATCTTACCCAGGACAGCATCAAGAAGTGGGGAGCACAGAACATCCTGCTGAAAGTGGGGTGCCCATGTTTCTCAGGGTCCCTCGGTGATAGCTGGCATGGAGCGAGGCTTCAGCGAGTCACCAGGAGACATCCAGTAAGTGCATTGTGTTCCATGTCCACAAACTGGGAAAAGTCTCAGACCCCCATCAGAGCATCAGACCAGGATCAGCGATGTCCCATAGCCAGTCCTAGCGGAGGAAAAGAAGAGACCTCACTGACCTGAAACTATCCCTGTCCCTCCACTGTAACTTTGTCCCCGGTCTGTGGAATCACGCTTCATCCTGGAGGAACCCAAGGCACCCACTTATCTCTTCTGTGATGGGGAATCAAAGTGTCTCATAGAGAAGCAGCTCGGGTGACCCTCTGATGCCCCTATCATGTCTGATGCACCCAGAGCTTCTTATGTTCTGTAAGTCTGCAGAGGGTCTGTCAATGAGAGCGGCACCGGAGCTGTGTGTTGTACTGAGGATTTAAAGAAGCAATATTCAGTGTTTGTCTCCCTCTCTCTCTCCCTCCCATCCCTGTCTCTGGGATTCCCAGCTCTCCCCCCCCCCTCCACCCCATATTGCACTAACCCTTTCTGCAGCTCTTTCACTTCATCTTCTGTTCATGTAAAACGTATTTTCTCAACACAACTGTGGTCACAATGTTCCGAAACTATTCTGATAAATATCCATACAAGGAGCAATATGAACGTTCATTGTGGCTTTATTAAGAATTGCACAAGTTAGAACATTGCATTTAGGCTGTGATCAAATTAAGACTCAGGTAAGAGGTTTGGAATCCATATAAGTGATCTGATGAATGTAATGTAATGATGCAGAAGACTAAGGAACAGATTGGATCTCTGAGCAATGGTTGTGTACGGAACTGCAATCACAAGGCTGCGACACACATCTGTTCTATGACACTGTAATATCAAGTGCACCCAAAGTTGTCAGGACAGTTGTCAGTGCAGTTCTGATATCAGTGCGTGCGCAGAAGCAGAAGCATACAGGGAAATATAGGAGGACTGAGGAAATTCAGGAGGAAATAGGAGAACTGGAGCCATAATTGGGAAAATAGGAGGAATGGAGCCATTCAGGGATAAATAGGAAGACTTGGGGCATACTGGGGGAAATAGAAGGACTGGGAGCATACAGGGGAAATAGAAGGACTGGGAGCATACAGGGGAAATAGAAGGACTTGCAGCATACAGGGGGAAATAGGAGGACTGGGAGCATACAGGGGGAAATAGAAGGACTGGGAGCATACAGNGGAGCATACAGGGGGAAATAGGAGGACTGGGAGCATACAGGGGGGAAATAGTAGGACTGGGAGCATACAGGGGGAAATAGGAGGACTGGGAGTATACAGGGGGAAATAGAATGACTGGGAGCATACAGGGGGAAATAGGAGGACTGGGAGCATACAGGGGGGAAATAGGAGGACTGGGAGCATACAGGGGGAAATAGAATGACTGGGAGCATACAGGAGGAAATAGGAGGACTGGGAGCATACAGGGGGAAATAGGAGGACTGGAGCCAATTAGGGGAAAATAGGAAGACTGGTGGTATACACAGGACTGACAGTATATCGGGGGGAAATAGGAGGACTGGGGTAATACAGGAAGGAATAGGAGGACTGGGGGCAATTAGCTGCAGAATATGACGACTGGAGGGCATATAAGGGGAAATAGGAGTACTAGGGCCATTCAGATGAAGAATGGAGGGCCGAGGACAAAAGGGGAAAAAAGAGAACTGGGGGCATTTAGAGGAAGAAAGAGGTAGAAAGAAGCAGTGTGGGCATACAGGGGTTGGTAGGAAGAGTATAGACATACACAGGGAGGAAGAAGGAAACAAGTGATACCATCAGTATCTCTATACCTATATAGTGATACCATCAGTATCTCTATACCTATATAGTGCCTTCTATTGTCCTCTGTGTGACCGCTTAATATCACCTAATGGTAGCACAAACTCTATATAATCAATTCATTGTCAAATATTACCTACATATACAGCACTCGAAGACACCTTCACACACAGCACTGCAATGAGGCTACCTTGGGTACATCAATGTACACCTCAAAGTTGTACCCTAAATATAAGGGGGATTTGCTACAAAAATATTAATGTAGCATTACACCATTAAATGGTTCAGGTTCAGTATTCTCCATATAAATATTCTGATTGGACAGTGACCTTAATTCTTTTGTTGTACTTGTGATTATATGTCAAAATAATTAAAAGGAGCACATCATCAGATAGAAAGTAACAGGTCTTTCCCATGTTTTGCCACCTATCTTCGGCATGCCAGGTGGTATCTTTGTCAAATGCTGTGTCACTGTACGCTTCTGGTAAACTCTAGTATTTAATGGGTACAACACAGAGACATGCCCCAAGCAACAGATAATATTATCTTTCATTTTCTCAGATTAATGCTTCGCTTGAACCCAATTAGAAAAGAAAGCCTTTGCCATGAGCCAGTCCTGCAGCCGGGATATCTAAAGCTTCTTTCAGTGTTCAAGAGCTGAACCTACTAATATCTGAGATGATTTATGAGACTGGAACAGTCGGTCTGTATTCTAGGAAAAGGCAGAGGATGTATCAGCTTGGTCTATCAAGTAATATTATGGTATAATAAACCCCAAGCAAAACTACCAGAGAACCATATAACCAGAAATAAACGAATGTGTCCAACAAAGCAATGGTAATCATCTTGTTTAAATTCTGTCGCATTAGTCTCTAAATTTGTTGCTGATAATTATTTTTTATAAAGTGACTCGGATTTTAATGCTGCATCTCACACTGAAGTCTCCTTTTTACCCAGTTAAATAGCAATTTAAGTGTCTAAATAGCAATTTAAGTTTCATCACCTGNTTTTTTTTTCACTTAGTCATTATCTTTTTCAAAAATATCTGTCCGACACAGGAAAACCTCATCTACAACCCAGAGCTCAGTATGCAGTGGTATGAAGGAAAGGTAATAAACAGGCTAAGCCAGGATTGCTGAAGTTTGTCCCTCCCTCCCTCCAAACCAATGGACAGTTTACATTCCACGCGAATACGGAAAAAAGCTGGGCATGTGCCCAGTATTACAGTATCTGTGGGAAAAACCAACATGAATTTGTAGCCCTTGCAGACTTTACATAGTGTGCTTGTCGCACAAAAGTTGTCAGCATGGGGTTGGGGTGGAGGGCATGATTTATGAAAATCACGGTTGAAGTCCCACCACATGATTGACAAAAACCATACACTTACTATAAACGTGCGGGACAACATAAATCCCTGTTCATTCATGGTATGATTGGGTCTGAGGCATTGGTTTCCAAGAGATAAAAGCCTTTGACATTCCCAAATAGTAGACACTATGTATTAGACACCATATGGTTTAATTGCCATGCACTAAATAGTACATGGTTTACTTGGTACAGCCCTAAGGTTGACACACTTAAGGTCTGGATCTTTCAGTGTCTCTGAAGGTTCCACCATTCTTTAGTGCCCTGTCCATGATCTGGATCCTTCAATGTCTCTGACGTCTTCGCCATGCTCCAGGGTCCTGTCCATGGTCTGGATCCTGCAGTGTCTCTGAAGTCTTCGCCATGCTCCAGGGTCCTGTCCATGGTCTGGATCCTGCAGTGTCTCTGAAGTCTTCACCGTTCTCCAGTGCCCTGTCCATTTTTATGAGAGATGTTCAGAGAGGTTTCTGTGACTTTGTGAGATGTCCTCTGCTTTCACCTATCATTAGATGTGTGACCAGACTTGAAGTGTAATTGTTTTACACTGTTTGCAAGCAGAAAGACCCCCTGCATATGCGCACAGCAGACTTCCGGCACGGATAAGTTTTCCCATGTAAAACTTATAGTAAAGATAGTATGAGGTTCACTTTTGGTGTGGACAGAATAACTGCAAACCTTATAATTGTTGATTTTAAATTCCACTTACAGGAGAAACATTAACACTATTCCTATTAGTTGATGGTGGACACATTTATAAACTCAGTAATATCATTAAAACACTTGAATGGCTACTCTGCTGGGAAACCGTGATACCTTCAGTAGCTTGAACCCTATTGCTCTGCTAAAGGGTTAACATGATTGACCAATGTCACAGTTACAATAAAGACGTTATAGTACACGTTTAATGGAAATAAAATGACTCTTCCTCTGTTTTGTCCCCAGTGCTAATACAACAAGACAATTTACAGCTCCTAACTTATTAATCAACAAGCACCAAAGAGCAATTAAGCTTAGTCAATAGAGGCACACAGAAGGCTCCGTCACACTGTGCAGTTGATTTGAGGTTTACTCGCTCTAAGGACGCCTTAATTGATTTTTAATATCTGTCTTTGCCTTCTATTTTCTGGGCTCCACAGAGTCTGTTTTGTGATCTACAGACATCAGCAAGAGAGCACAGAGGCCAGGGTATGATAACAAGAGCATGTCCAGGAGTAGATAACAAATTCTCCTGTAGCAACAGTTACTTTAAAGTCTCTATTAGTTATTGAAGAAAAGCTGTCAATGGTGTTTCCTTTTGAAACCTGAAACCTTGAAGGCATGGCGACATCAGAAACACTGGGGCCCTGGACTGACAAAATAGGTGGCCTCCCCCCAACATGTGATGTTATGGTGTTATGATGTCCAGCTGTGCCCGGGAGGAACTCACTTAGACACCAGTACTGACATGGCAGGTTATTTCCCATTCATCTGTAGTTAAAGCCACTAGCAGGACATGATATAGAACAGAACCAGTTTGGGTAGCAAAAATGTCAAGGGGTTAAACGTCAGGATCTCTTGGTCGCCAGAATCGTTGCATTTACCGTAACTTTAAGTAATAACACCCTTCCACCCGTCAGTACCCTGGAAGAGTTGCAAATCAGACCAAGGAAGTGTCTGCACATATCTTAATTACTTCTTTCAAGTTGTATTGAAAATTATAGTAGATAAGAATCACTTGGACCATACAGTCTTCCCAAAACCACGCTAACCCATATACTTTTTTGTGGCAGTCTATGTCTACAACCCAGAGAAGAAGCTTAGGCTGAATCAAATTTTTCCATGGGTTTCATAATTGAGATTGTAAGGATTGTATCCATACTGGGCATTCACACATATCCAAACCCACCAATATCATACATTCTGGTCTATCTACTGAAGTGCATGTCTTATGACTTCCAACAAGAGCAGGGATTGTGTGGAAGTCTGTGCAAGTAGCAGTTAAATGTCTGAATATTGTGGCCTACAGCTTGCTGGTCCCACCAAATCTATTGCCTGGTGCTGCAATGTCGGGAACATGGAAATCTAGATTTGGCCATTAGATATTAAGCCAAATTCCTTTTTTTGAGTCCAAAGCTACATTTTCAGATACCCTTAACTACAGCCAGGTGCTAATATGAACCATCTGCCAATCCTTTCTATTCCAGTAGGAGAAAGCTTTGGATGGACAGGTTTCTGACTTAATGTTTTTTTTGCATTTCCAAGAAAATTGTTTATTGGAATGATAGGAGTTAAAGGTTTTCCTGGAGGAGGATTAGACATATGAGAGTTCCATTCCTAGGGCAGTGTGAGGCTTATAGTCTACCAGTCATGCTTTAAACTGATTATCAGCCTCACATGCAACCAGTGCATAGAAAGGTACTTGTGGCTGCAGGCTTTCTCTGACTACTTATGGAAAAGAGTCAGGAGGCCTAGAAGAAAGTAGGAAAATACTTTGGATGGGCATGTAACTACAAAGAACCAGGACTATTGTTCGCATTTCCAATAATTTTTTTCTTTCGACTGAAAGGAGCCAGGGGACGATGGAAAGAAAGGAGCGGTCCAATCCTTGGGAAGTATGACGCTTAAAGTCTTAAAGTCTCCTGGTCAGATTACATGCAACCTGAGAGAGAGATATGCTAATGTCCACCAGTTAGAGAGAATACATCACGTCATCATTCCCTAGACATGTGTCCTATTACTATAAATGAAAGGGATACAATGCAAGCTTCATAAAATATTCCATAAACATTTGTTGCCAGTATAATACCTGTGCATTTAAGTACAGGTTTGGGTGGTTAATAAGGCATGAAATTCTCTTCAGTGACTATGCAGATGTGTTATGCATCTATTTGTGGAGGGAATTTACCTTTTCCCCATCAGAGCGGCATCTCCAGCTATACGAGAGGTACACCTTGGGATTTAAATGAAGAATAACAAGCAGGCAGCATTTCCCATTATGGTTTTGGCACATATTTCTGCAGATAGGACTGTGCAACACATAGAGCCAGCTTTTTAATATACATATATTATTTATAAACTGACTGCTTTCATTAGCTGCACCCTCAAGGGGATCACATCTGATCGGGAACTTCCTCAGTAAGGTAAAGGTGACTGCACATAAAAAAAAGACCTTTGTTGTTTGCGTTTGAAATATTGTTCAGCCAGCGTCATCCATTCATAGTGGCTTCCAGCTTGTTTGTACATCAATGCAATATTGTTGTCATCAACATAAAATTTACTTGGTTTGTTTTAAGATTTATAATGATTTAATGTTTTTTTATGTAAATATCTAATTTTAAAAAACCATATATCACATCTTAATTATTTGTATGTTAAAATGAATGAAAAAGTAGTGGAGAGATGTTTTCAAAAGTAGTGACATGTATCGTAGTAGTGACATATAGCAGTGCCAAATCCATTGGGGTTTCCAAAATCTATGTGCGCGACTTCTAGAACAAGTGATTGGTTTATACTGCTGTAACTACTGTAGGTACTGGCAGAGCCAAATTAAGAGTTACTTGGACCTGGTACTGAAAATGAGGAAAGGCTCATTGTAGTGGCCAGTGATTCATAGGTGTGACCACTAGTGTGTGTGGGGGTCAATAATATGTGGGCCATACTGTGGCCTCCTTCATCACACTGATGTCAGTAGCTGCAGTGCTATGGGCCTTATTGACGATGTAGGCCTGGGGCTCCATTAGTCCCATTGTTAATCCAGTCTTGGGTACAGCTCATACTGGGTCCAGATGCAAGGGGGACAAACATGGGTCGAATAAATCTTGTATGGCCCCACTCAAACTCTCCCTTGGTCTGGCTCACACCCAAAAAATGTCCCAAAATTGGGACTGTCCCGCAGGATTCAATGAACACATTGAATATGTAAATCCTAGGAATCCTAGCATTCAGAACCGAGCAAACAGTCCACATTTAGACACAGTAGAAGAGACCCAGAATGACGAACACTCGACTATAGTCTAAAGTAAAATCAGAATATGGACTGCACTGACATAAAATGCCGGGAATCAAAATGCTGACGTGTCGTAAGAGAGAGGCATGACTTTGCAACTTCACTCCAATCATATATTATATGAGCATGGAATGTTAATAATGGACCAGGGTCTGGTGGGAAATATCTTGCCATAGAATCCATAGACAGAAGTCTGAAGACTGGGGACAGAACCAGTTAATGCATTCTTCAATATCTGGATTCCGTTAAAAAGAATGGGACTCCTGTGTCACCTCAATGTTTACTTACTTAATAAAGTCAAACAAGAGAGTGTCATTAAATGTACAGAGAATTGCGCGGTGCTGCACAGAGAGAAAGCAATTAGGCGGAGATTAACTGCTAATACCCACTCTGCACTCAGACGAGCTCTAGGCAGGGAAAATGGAAAGAGAAATGCAAATAAAATACCTTTTCTATATTTAAGCTCGTCAAACAAATCCCATTCCTTCCATTATAATTGATGTAAATTAGTGCAATTTTACCTTTCAGAGGAGACCATTTCCCTCTTTTGGTGTTGGCAGGGCAGTTTAATTGTACCTTTTCAATTTTTAAAGCCCACGCTGGCAGACTTAACGAGATTTGTCGTTTAACAAAGCCTAGCTCATCCACACCTTGCGCTGTCACATAATAAGCCATGTTGTACTCGTAGGGACGTAGGAAGGGGTCTTCCTGTATGTGCTGCGAGAACACTGCCCACGAGCGAACCTTTTACAAAATCACTTGTGTCATTGACAAAACACATTAAGGGATCCAGTACCTGACAAGTTTAACTGTCTAACACAGGCTTATTGCTCCTTGAGGGTGCCTTTTGTAGAGAAACAGGGCGAAGTTTAAAATATTTATTTATGTTTCCAGTTACGCTGAGCGATGCCAGCTGTTAAGCCCAAGGTATGACCCCGAGGGGATGTGAACAGTAAAACACTGTGGGCTTCATGTTGGAGCAAAGCCAGAGGATATTGGTATACTTATTTCTGTACAAACCATATTGCAATGTCATATGTGTGTGTGTCTAAAATATAATATTTGTTGTACAGAGCCTAGAGATGGAAAGCAATCATTCGCTACTTTGAAAATCACAATTTTAATAATTAACTCAAAAGATAAATTAAAGTATGGCAGTAGATGATGAAACATGTATACCTCCTCTTTCCCACTTATTACGACAATATTTCTTAACCGGTCCTCCAAAGATCTCCAACCCATCAAAGTTCCCGACGGTCCTGTCGCGGTGTAACACGGGACCCGATTGCTGTTAGGGTTAGGCTATGGGCAGGAAAAAGAGAATAAAAGGGGAGCGTTGGAGTTAGGCTACAGGGAGGGGATAAAGCATAGAAGAGGAAGGTGAGGGTTAGTCCATGGGGAGGGAATCGAGCATAGGAGGTGAGGTTTAGCATAGGAGGTAAGGTTATAGAGCATAAAAGGAAATAGAGTATAGAAGAGAAAGGTTAGGGTTAGGCTGCAGGAAAGGAATAGAGCATAGTATGAATGGGTCAGGTTAGATTATGGGGAGGGAATAGAGCATAGAAAGGGAGGGTCAGGTTAGGCTTTGGGGAGGGAATAGAATAATGAATGGGAAGTTGAGGTTAAGCTGCGGGGAGGGAAGGGTTAGGGTTAACATAGAAGGGAAGGGTTAAGTTGCCGCAGATCTGCAGTTATGATTCACAGTGGCTCAATGTCCATGAAGTCATAACGTGCCCACAGTGGTAGCATCTCTGACTTAATGACTGCCCATCCTTATTAACCCTATCAATGGAAGCTGCTATTGGTCAGTGGTGGGGCTTCAGGTGTGATTTGCATAAATCCCACCCTCACACCCCACCCCCAAGCTGCCATTGTTTGTTACTCCCAGGAGGAGCAACCCTGATATTACTTCATGTATCTTGTAGATTGCTGCCGATATCTTGTTAATATTTTTAGTCTAGCCAAATCCCATTTGTCTCCTGAATAACTGTGTGTTTGCTTTTATGGAGTACAGCTCAGGCGAGGTGGGCCATGAACTATCTCCTCAGTGACAGGTCTAAATCCTGCACTGGATTCTGCAATGCAAAAAGACATTGTTAATTGCTTATAAAAATAGTCAAATGTCAAAAACACTTCTCAAGCAATCCCAGGAAATGTGTCAAATACAAGTCAGAGCCGTCACAACCATTTAAAATTCTCCAAAAGAGAGAACTGTCGACATTAATTATAGAATTCATAAGACATGTACGTGATGCGCATTGAAGATTGCCCAGAGGGTATCAGTTATTGAGGAACACATTTTAATGAGCTTTTCTATCCCGCGTTGAAAACAAAGTGAAAACACAAATATATTTTGCAATCCACGAATAAGCCAGACTGTGCCAGACTGTGGGACCTCATTAATTAGCAATTGTTACTATTAAATAAGGACACAGATAAGACATAGCCCGACCACCTTCTCAATTTACATGTTGACGTCTCATAGCTTTTGTCTGTCTCTTGCATACCCATATGGCATCCCCTCCAGAAAGTTTTTAAAAAGGAGCCAGTGCAGTCTTACAACTGCATTCTTGATATCTTTATCTTTTTTATGATGCTTCAATATGTGACCAGACTGGTCCTGTCCTTATAGTGGCGGTTACAGGAGAACAAGATATTGGCCTTTATCATACCTCCCAACAAATAGGGTTCGGGACCCGGACCCCCCGACTCCTCCCCTGCATGTCTCGGTTCCACCCCTTCTCATCCAAGCCTTCCCCTTTTTGACGCTGCTGCTCGCGGCTAATGTGTTATATGCATGGAAAAGAAAGTTTCTCCCCCAATCACGGAGGTGGGAGGGACAGCCGGACAGTCCCCCAAAAGCGGGACAGTTGTGAGGTATGCTTTATTTACTAATCTGTGGGAATGGAAAAGTAGAGATGTTGCCCATATAAACCAATCAAATTCAAGCTCTCAGTTTGCCTTTACTACTGGAGACTGTATTCTAGAATCTGATTGGTCGCTATGGGCAACATATCTTCTTTTCCGTTTACACAGTTTAGTAATATAAGTCATTAACTTACATAATATTCTATTTCTTGTTATTAAATAAGCTCCCACTGATTTTCATGGGAGGCGATGGCTGTTATTATAGAAAGTGCTAATTAGGGATTAATGTGTTACTGTTGACATATTTAGCAATTAGTCTGTGTAGTTTTTGCTACAACATTGTGGTTGTTAATTAAAATAATAACATTGGGAGATCAGGGAAACAGGGCTGGTGTTTCCATGTGACCTAGCACACGAGGGGAATCACTCATCCACAGAAGATGTAGGGGTTATGTGCACAAATAGACTAGTAGGCCTGTGGCCATACCTGAACACTGTCTATTATATATATTGCAGCCAAATCACACTGAAGGACCAAATGGGCAGCGAAAAGCATAGGCTGAGGGCCTCTCGTCCCATTAAGAAAGCTACAATATGGGAACGTCATATAATTCACTGCCTCAATCCGGAACGTTACGATTTATGTCATATTTATAGCAACCAATCAGATTCAACTCCTCAGTTTCATTTTACACACTGGAGAATGTGAACTCAAATCTGACTGGTTGCTATGGGCAACATCCCCACTTTTCAATCTCACTGCAATCTCACCGCTTAGTAAATATACCCCTATGCCTTAAAAGTTTGGAAAGCTGTCACATTGGTACAAAGGGGTTTTAGTGGACAGTATTTTGGCATAAAACAGAAGATAATATAAAGATAGAAATCACTGATTAAGATCTGTTCTTTCCAGTTAAACTGTAGTTGTCGAGGTTTTTTTTATTCAGTTTTTGTTTGTTGGCTTTTTCATTATTTAGTTTTTTTCGCAGAATAGTAAGACAAGGCAATAAAGTTAAAATTGTTTTGGCAAGTAAGATAAAGAGTTTGCAATATAATCAGCCCTAAAGCAAGTTAGTTCTTTTTTTAAAAGTATAACTTGCCAAATGAAGACCGTTTAACTCTTACAATGGAAGTAAAAACTAATGAGAAAAGGCTGAAATTAACACCCCCCCCCCAACAGTCAGGAGTTGCTAACCTAGTGTGATGTATCAAGTCACAGCAGTGAGGTTCGTAGAGGGAAGACAGCAAAGGTAAGAAAATAATGTTTAAGCTTATTAATGGGTTTGGCTGGGAGATGAGCAGTCGAGCAGAAATATTGAAAGGCCGGAGACACAGTCGCGCCCCCTATTGTTGGGACACATCCTCTTTACAGGCTTACATCAGCTAAGGAAGAGAGTCCAAGAAGTTGTACCAGGGTCCAGAATTCTTCATGGCTACCCTGGTGATTAGTTGTTAAAGTTCCCCCTAAAGTAAATCAGTGAAGCCATCATGATGAATTGACAATGTGATGTTTCTGTGCAGACACATAAGAGAAGATGACCCTCCTACACAGAGGCTCCACGTAGATAGAGTTTTGCTTTAAGCATTGGTGCGTCTGTGTTCCTTTTTGCTAATTCTCAATACCCTTGATATAAACACATCAAACATAATGGTTTTTCTGAAGGGCTTTGGTGTAAAAGCTGCTCATTAGGTGCCAATTAATTAATTATTGAGCATCAAAGAGAATTTTGTTTTATAATTTAATATTAAATGTGCCTTTAAACTTGTTTAGAATATTCAACTAATTCATATAAAACTTTTGTGTCTAAATTTTCCTTTTACAACTTCAGTCAATCCCCCATTTCCCAGAAATATGATGACTAAGATCACAGGGATGATTGCATAGTTTAATGTAGACAATGGGATATGGGCAGATGCCGGTCATGCATGGAGACTGGGTCTGGTCCAGAGTTTCTAACGCCTCCGGTTGACCCAAGGGTGCGTGTTTCAGCTGATAGCATAGGCATCAATTTTCCCTGCTTTTGTTGGAACCCTTAGCACAGAGGCTGCGGCTCAATGTAGCAGGGGTCATTGTTAAAAGGCGTCATGCTGTTATTGATAGTTAATATGTGAATGAGTTTTAATGCTGGGTTTTCCGTATTGACAATTCTTGGTTTCTCCTGGGAAGTAGAAGTGTAGAGTTGGCAACCCTGCTAGACACACAGCTCACTTAGCTTAGCTTACTACAATATTTCTCTGACAATAAGAGTCTTATATTATTTTTAGCAGCAGGGTATTTTTCAAGAGATATCATCCTGCGTGAAGACTATCTTAGCACCTTCTCCCTCCACAGCCTCCCCACCTCATGTGGGTTTGTCCTCGATGGGCTGATGATCTAACTGGGGCTTATTTTTGGGGTAGGCTTTATATTAAAAAGTATTGAAAAATCACACTTGAGCTTATTTTTTATAGATGTCTGTGCAAACTGGACGAGAAGTCGTAATCTGACTAATGAAATCCAGAGAATTTAAATTTTGGATCAAACAGACACATGGCTAGGTATTGCATATTCACCTGCTACCTTGATTGTTAGTGCACATAATGTATAATATAAGTAAAGCTGGGCATACACTATAAGATAAATTGTTCCAATCAAAAGATTTTTCAAGAGTGGGTAAAACCATGATGAATTGCAGGGGAAGTAAAATGAATGTAAGTGTTTGCATGCAGGGAGAATACTGACCAGTGTTACTGTTACACTTTTATTAGACTTTTGCTAGCAAACTCTCAACTCTAATACTGATTGCAATTAATTCAATTTGCCTCCCCTGCAATTCAACATGGTTTTGCTCACTCTTGAAAAATCTCTCGATTGGAACAATTTATCTTATAGCGTATGGCCAGCTTAAGTTTGACCTTTAAAACTTCTCCAGTACTACACCCCTCTACTGAAACCCTCTACNTACCAGGTCGTCCATCTCTCGGCAGCTTAAAATAGGGTTAATTTCAGTAACAGACATTGATCATTAATAGAATGATCAATGTCTATTACTTCATTTCAGTTTGTTATCTCTCATTAGGGTCCTATGTCTTTGTGTTCTCTTTTATGCTCCCTCTCCATATTCTCTTCTCGTTTAATGATCAGTAACTCTGGACATGATTGCGGGACACCAGCTTAGTGACCACCAACTAACTATACACAGAGTGAGATTTACAATGGGGCAGATGGGACTATAGCCCCAGGCCTCCATCGGAAAGAAGGCCCACATAAAGCCAATCTTCAGGCCTTCCATTAAAATGCATAAGGATGAATGTGAGACATCCACCTTCCTGCACAGTAGCATAACAGCGCCATGCACTAAGTGTGATAAAGGGGGCTACAGTTTAATTAGCTATAATTAATAGACCCACATAAAATTTTCCACCTTACACAACACTGGTCATATTCACTGCAAAGGACCCTCGAAAATGTTCAGCCCCAGGTCCATTTGGTTTTTAATCCGTCCTTTACTATACATAGACCATCCTAGATGTCTCCAAACAAATGACAGTATGTCCCTGACAATGTTTGTTGGCGTATTGTATTAATGGTCTATGCATGTTTGAGTGTCTATTATACACAACCTTTCATGTGATTGGTGATGATGGTTGGAAATTTAGAAAAGTGTGGAACTCAGGGATTTTTCTCCCACATCTCAGAGGAGCAGTAACCGTGTATTGACTTGACAAGGTGGCGTATGGCTTTTCCAGCTATTTAGCATTCTTGAAGTTAATGATGTAAATGCAGTCAATCTTTTTCTGTTTACATTAACACTGGGACTATGAGAATAGGCACAAGTTCATTTAAAAAATTGCTGACTCATATATTCCCTCTCATTAGCAACTTGGGAGCTTATGGGGAGTGAGGAAGCGGATTAACTAAAAACAGCAACACCATGTAATTGTTATTGAGTTATATGACCATTGCTAGATATTCCATTATACATGATGCACAACAGCAATGTGAGACATGATACATAGATTCCCAGCTGAAATGCTGGATGCACAAATTATCACTAATCCAAAGCCATGTAAGGACCCCTCGGTCTGTCAAAATTATCATCGATCAATAATGGCAGCCGACAGGGTTGCCCAATGTCTCCCCTCGTATCTAGCTGCTCCCGTCCTTTCTACTTTTAAACCCCTATACCCTTACATTTGGCGATCTGTTACCTACCTTTTATCTCAACAAACTTTACTGTCTCATGACGCCCTACTTCTGCAGGAGGAGGCACCTCCGATTGCCATATTCTCATTTGGTGCTGCCCAAATGTAGGGAGGCCTTGCTCTTCCGAACTTAAGGCTTATCAACAGGCTTGTATATTGGCTCAGATCCGAGATTGGACCCTACCGCTGGGTTCAAAGCCATGGGTTGACCTAGAAACCCATGGCTTAGAACCCAGCTCTCTTGCCCCTGTCAATCACCTCTGGTCCCACCTCTCCTCCACCCTTCTGGTACAACACCCTACAGCCTGACCCCTCCTCCTCTAAATTTGCTTCTCAATTGGCATGAGAATGTGGCCTGGGATTTACCATAGTCAGTTGGATCTTGTGTTCCTCTGCCTTTCCCCTATCTGGATGTACCGACCACGTAGAGAGGCAGGTCAAACTTCTTTATTGCTTGTACCTTACCCCGCAATGTCTCCACAGCATATGGCACTCTTTGTGGAGCTATAGGAGACATTGCCAATGTATTTTGGATTTGCAGCATCGTTCATAGAATAGATAGATAGATAGATAGATAGATAGATAGATAGATAGATACATATGCGATAGATAGATAAATAGATATGAGATAGATATGAGATAGATAGATAGATAGATAGATAGATATGCGATAGATAGATAGATAGATAGATAGATAGATAGATAGATAGATAGACAGATCGATATGAGATAGATAGATAGATATGCGATAGATAGATAGATAGATAGATAGATAGATAGATAGATATGAGATAGATATGAGATAGATAGATAGATAGATAGATATGAGATAGATAGATAGATAGATAGATAGATAGATAGATAGAGAGATAGATAGATAATCATAGATAGATAGATAGATAGAAAGTTGCTATTCTGTCAAACAGGAACTGTTGGTAGTGATCAAGGAAAATTAGCTGCTGTATAAATATAAAATCCTGCAAGGATTGCCTTAATGTTCTGAACACCACATTATCATACACATAAAACTTGAGAATAGAGCAAAAAAAAAAACGGTCTGCCTGCGAGAAAAGAAGAAAAAAAATATGGTTTAACAAGCAGGATAAAACAGCAGGCAGCAGACATAGCAAAGAAAATCAATGTGATGTATTATCTATATTTTACTTCACCTAGTTAATCAAATAATCCATAGGACTTGAGATGCATGACTGCTGCTTAGAGTCAAGGAGCCAGCAGCTCCAGCACTGATGCACAAGGGCATAGAGCAAAATGTCAGGAAATACAGTCCCCGACGGCGATATTCTTCTGGGGACACGGATGGATGCTTCCTAATCTCCAAGAACCTCAGTGAATGCAGAGACCTCGGCACTTTCAATCAACAGCTATTGTGCGAGAGGCGCTCATTAAGGGAAATCTGTAAACCACTGTGTCTGTCATGGACTATAAGGCGGAATATTAGGAATTATACACAGAATAATTATTGCAAACTTTTATACTGAGATAGAGATGGAAATACACAGAGGATAATCCTTGTGTTACACTACCGGTACACTGGTATAGTAAGGGAAGCTCCCAGTGGGCGTGTATTTATGACTCTCATTTACATATATCCGAAGGTGTAAAATGAGAGCACCTACGAGGAACCACCTGTCACCATAGTAGAGCTGTAAGAGTTTATACCCATAGTTCTCCAATAGGGGGAAGAGAACTGCTGGGCCAGCACCGGCCGTGTCATTCCCATCCCAGTACGTCTGTGCAGCATATATTATGTATATTGGTGAGAAGACGGACAAGCATTTCACATTTCACACAGCATACAGAGCTCAGAGGGGTGTTCCCTGACCTCTCTGCTTTCTACATGCTGCACATTTAATAGAGATTGCTTTATTAATAATTATTAGACGTGAGTATATTGGTGAGAGGACGTACAGGCATTTCATCTTTCACGCAGCATACAGAGCTCAGACGGGTATTCCTAGACCTCTCTGCTTTCTACATGCTGCACATTTCATAGAGATTGCTTTATTAATAATTATTAGACGTGAGTATATTGGTGAGAGGACGTACAGGAATTTCATTTTTCACGCAGCATGCAGAGCTCAGAGGGGTGTTCCTAGACCTCTCTGCTTACTACATGCTGCACATTTAGTAGAGATTGCTTTATTAATAATTAGAATAATTAGCATAATTAGAAGTGTATGCCAAACATTAAGTAAACCAACTTAATTTAAAAAAAAAAATGTTTTATTTTCAATGTTATTGTTGCTTTGAATACAACACATTATTCATCTTCATAAGCGCATTCATGTATGTCAGCTTATTACATATTTACATAATGTACCTTTTTATGAGTGCTACATGAGGAGGGCTATGAACTTCATAAGTGGCCTTTAATCTTTATTTTCATTGACTATTGACCTAATGTTTTAATAAACTTTTATCTTCCTGCATAACACTTGAGTATTAACTTTCTCTTAAAAAAAAAAGCAATTAGTCTTGTATTGCGCTGGGTTCTGTGTCTGCTCTCTGACTGGAGATGTAATCTTCCTGTTATAATTATTATTGTCTGTTGGGCCTAGGCGAATTTATTCCCACTTACAATTTGTTAAAGGGAAAAACTATTAAATTAATGTAGCTCAACATTACAATATACACATGATTTATTATTGTGATCTTCTCTGAGACTACAAAAAAAATACATTGTACCAGTACAAACATTAAAAAAATACCCATTGTCTGTGTATAATGGTGGGGTATGTCTGAGATTCACCACTGAAACCCATTTACTGTGAGCTTCGTTTATACATACACCATGACGGGGTTGCTATACCTATAGCAAAGAGGAACTTTTTTACCTTTTACCCTCAAATATATTTAGTAACGTCTGATGTTACCCCCCTATGATTGTGAGGACATCATATATTACTAATTATTTGAATTCTAAATTTTATTAAATCTATTCAACATGTCTTTGAAAGCTTCAACTTCAAAACTTCAGGTTCCGGAGAGATGATGTTGCTACATTTTTTATATGAGAGCATCAATATTGGGATATTATATATCATAGAAGTATGACCGACTGTGTACCCCTGGTCCCTAAGCACTGTAATAGACAGTGACTGCCAGCTTAGGCTGCCACTTTATATACAGTATAAACAGCATTGACTCAGTGCTGTGCGCTGTCAGCCGCTGTCAGCCGCTGTCAACTTAGAGATGTCTGGAGATGGCACAACATATAAGGTACAAGTGGAGTATATTACGTTAATATACCACACATACCAGGGCTCAAAGTGGTCCGGTATATGCCTGTATGGCATACCGGCACTTCTCCCGCTAAGCCATGCCCCCTTTTCTAAGCTCTGCCCCTCAGGCGGATATAATCTGGTGAACTGTGAGGGACAAAAAGTGTGAAGGATATATTTAATTTAATAACATTTAATTGTCAATATGAGAAGATTTTGGATTTTTCCATTACATCAGTGGGAGAAGTGCCGGTATGGCGTACCCCTGTATACACCCCCACTTTGAGCCCTGGCTCTCATACTAAAAACCTCAAAACTGGAAACCTTGCGTATGATGGAAGTGGTTGCACTACATCTCTGTATATGTGTACCTATATCATGTATATGTACAAGTTTGTTGAATGTGGTTTCCAAATAAAAACATACAACACAAAAGAAGGAATATGAGCTATATTCCCTGAATAGTGGGTGATCTTCCCTATAGTGGTGGACAATCTCCATGATGCTGATTCAGTCAATAAGAGTTATCATAAGAGAATTCCAAAATGATGTCTTGGCAGCCCTGATTTATACTGTTACACAGAAGCCCCCAATCCTCAGAAGAAGGTTGTTTTGTTTGTGTGGTGTAGGGTTATGGAGGTGTCTCATGCTCCCCTGCCTCTGTATTATCTTGGCCCTGTCACGTTGTCAGTAACGCACACACTATGTATGAATCACTGAGTAATATGTTCTGTATTTAGCACAGATCACAGGCTGCGTGTTGAGCGCACTATGGTGTGAATCCTTTGTGACACATGGATTGTTAGAGACAGACAAAGACAACACGTGTAGGCGACTCTGGAGTCCCTAATTCCGCCTGTGGACACTTCTCTGTCTATAATGTATGTCTGGAAGATATTATGATACGACCTCACTGCAGATACAGTACTTGCAGCCATTCTGGCACCTCTTATACTCGGTGAGGTAAAGCAGAGTTCAGGCTGTAACACATTAGGATCAATAGAATAGAATAAGTTGAATTTAGAGCAGACACCATCCAGTTGACGGTGTCCTGCCTATAATGATATAAATGACCCATAGTTGTCCACATTTCTGGGAGACTCCTGAATTTCGGGCATTGCTCCTGGGAGACCAGGCAAATATAACACATCAGACCAGGCAATGTTTCCTCCTCTCTGCCACCCTCCTCAATGGGTTTTTATTTTACCAATTTTTTTGTTTTACAATTCTTATTTTCCCCACAAATCTGCCGCCCTGTCGGCCTAGACACAAGCCTAAATTCATCTAATTGGCGCACTGGCCCTGAGTGTTCCCCTAACCCTTCCCTTCCTCTAGAATATCACAGGGGTGCACAGAATATTTCAATTTGCAATAAAGAAATCTTCTGAATAGAAACCAGTCTCCATAAGGGACGGCGCTTGTCGACAAGGCCGCCATCAGAAATAGTATTTATCACCTTTAATTGGTGTGAAATATAATACCCATGTTACTAGTCAAACACCAACCCTCCTTCCCCTGCAGCCTAACCCTTTCCTCCCTGCAGCTTAATCCCAGCCTTCCCCTGTCCTCTTCACCTCCTAACCTT